>JAJAGP010001753.1:0-162463 GCA_025084515.1 Ancistrus triradiatus
TTTTTTTAGCTATAAAGATATTTGGTGTAAGTTCCCTGGAATGGTTCATTAAGAAAAGCATATATATATAAAACAGCAAAGTCATTAAAAGATAAGTCTGTTCACTCCGCTGCCATCTTGGCAGTTATTTCCTGCCATAGAAGACCTGACTGCTATTTCTTTGAATGGGGAGAGACCTATAAATCCGAAACTGAAAGAGAAATTAACGTTTAAAATGAGTATTTAGAATCGCTGGTATATTCTGACAAAAGTGATGATTTTTGAAGGTTATTCTGGCTAAAGCGCATGTGCATACCGTCACTATAAAGGGGCCAAGACTTGCCGCCACCCTCTCCAAGATATTTACTAATATGTCAATTGGTTCTTTCTAATGATGGGGTGGGGCTTCGGTACTACTACAGTCTCCATTCATATTTCAACCAGTCACCAACCTCCTCCTTATACAACATCTCTGATAACTGACAGGGGCTGTACATC
Source organism: Ancistrus triradiatus (assembly GCA_025084515.1). NCBI lineage: Eukaryota > Metazoa > Chordata > Actinopteri > Siluriformes > Loricariidae > Ancistrus > Ancistrus triradiatus. Next base: position 478 of record JAJAGP010001753.1, read on the forward strand.
ATTAAAGTGCCACCTACTGACCAGGCTGAAACATGGCGGCTTAGGGGGTAGAATTTTATTAGCGCCAGGACATCTGTCACAGTTTGAGCTTGGCGAAGGTGAGAGGTAAGGTTGGCGGCTTTTCGAGGTAAAATCCTGCCATTACAGGTGGTGAGAGATGAGGTTGGCAAGATAACAGGGGGCGAGATAATGAGGATAGACTGTAAATAGTATTGCATTTGTGGAGGTCAATAAATTAGTGACCAAAGTTTAGGGCAATTATGTAACTGCTATGATATTTTCCCTTTAGATAATGCTGCAGGCCAGGGCTTCAGTCATCTACAGTTTAAGGTGATGATCGAGCCCACTGATGGTCCATCCTTCTCAGTTATCCTGCTAGCTCCGTCTCGCCAGGAGAAGGCTGCCTGGACCAGTGACATCAGCCAGGTAGTTTGGTTGAATCTGGGTTTAAGATGAGTTATGGCTTTAGTTAACTTTTGGTTCATGATGGGTTTGCCACTTTAGTATATTCTTGGTTGAAGATAGATTTGCTGCGTTGTTTTACTTTGAGATTAAGATAGGTTTGCTGCTTAGGTTTACTTTGGGCTCATTATGGATTTACTGCTTTGGTTTACTCTGGTTTCAAGATAGCTCTACTGCTTTTGTATAATCTGGGTTATTATTTGGTTTTCTGCTTTGGATTACTCTGGATTCAAGGTTGTTTTACTGCTTTGGATTATACTGGGTTCAATGTTGATTTACAGCTTTGGAATACTCTGGGTTCAATATTGGTTTACTGTACTGGTTTACTCTGGTTTCATGGTAGCAATACTGCTCTTGGTTTACTCTGAGTTCAAGATAGTCTTGGTGCTGTGGCTTACTCTCTGTTCTTCATAGGTTGGAAGCTTAGATTTGCTCTAGGTTCTTGATGAGCTTAATGCTTTGGTTTACTTTGCTTTCAAAATGTGTTTACTACTTTGGATTAATCCGGGTTCAAGATGGCTTTACTGCTTTTGGTTTACTGTAAGTTCAAGATAGTTAGTTTTGCTCCATTGGATTACTTTGGATTCAAGATGGGTTTACTGCTGTGGTTTACTCTAGGTTCAAAGTTGGTCTACTGCTTTTGTGTTCTCTGGTTATACGATGGGTGTAATGCTTTGGATTACTTTGGGTTCAAGATGTGTTTACTTCTTTGGTTTACTCTGGATTCCAGATGGATGTAATGCTTTGGTTTACTCTGGGTTCTTGATCATTTTGCTGATTTGGTTTACTCTGGGTTTGTGGTGGGTTTACTGCTTTTGTTTTTCTTTGAGTTCATGATTTGTTTACTGCATTGGCTTACACTGGAATCAAGATAGCTTTGCTGTTGTGGTTTATTCTGTGTTAACTCTGGTTTCAAGATAGTTCTGCTGCTTTGGTTTAATCCAGGTTCAATATTATTGTACTTATTTGATAGATACTTTGATCCTTTGGTTGCCATATAAAGTTATAAAGCTTTATTAAGTCTTAATCATGATTGTCTATTAGTAATTCTCAAGATTTGGAATGTAGAGAGACGGTGGTGTGTACACACATTACACACTTAATAAAGCTCTTGGAACTGCTTGCATGCACCAAGGTCACAAGCAGGTGCATCTCAGGAGGGTTATGTGTTTTGCAGAGCAAGCAGATTGAGGCTATGGGGAGATGGAGCTGTTTTGTTGTGAGTTTGAGGTGTTTCCAGCTCCTTCCTCCACCTGCAGAATCCCCAGTAGACCTTCCACACTCTGTGGTTTTGCAGCTTGCTGAGCTGTTTGTCCATACAAGCCGTAAATGTTGTAAATGTGTGTGTGTGTGTGGGGTGTGGTGCAGTCAGCATAGTACAATGAAGAGTGTCATTGCTTACTTCCCTGTTTATGATTTGCTTAATTGATGCATCATTTACAGCCTTTCAGGTCACCTTGCATCTATTTTTATCTGTAACACTGTTGGGTGTAATTTCTATAAAAAGGAAGTGAAAATGTAAACAGTTCAAGATATTTTCTCTGTCCCCCTTGGGTTTTTCTTTCCATCTTTGTTTTTCTCGCAGTGCATCGACAACATCCGCTGCAATGGCCTTATGACCAGCGTCTTTGAGGAGAACTCGAAAGTAACTGTGCCTCAGATGCTCAAGTAAGAAATCCGTCAGCGATTGTACTCATTTCAGAAATTCTAACACGATAAAAAAAGGAATTAAGCTAGTGCTTGGTCGTTGCATTACTTTAGGTATTTATTTAAATGGATCTCCTTGATACAAAATACTTAACTTAGTTGCTCAATTTGTTATTTGATTATAGAGGGTCAATATAAAGCCTGGTGATAAAGACATTTCAAGCTATACATGATCTGCAAATTTGCACAATCCAGCTTGATTTCAAAAAACAAATCACTGTATGGGAAACACTGCAGTATCTTGGCAGGTACACTACAGTATGCCATAAAGCATTGCTGAGGACAGTATATAATAAAAGGCTGTCACTGTATATTATTACAACTATTGTGATATGTACTGTCAAAAGCTGTGTTTAGGTTTACATGTACAGTGGGGCGCCAAATGTCTGAGACCACTAGTGAAAATGCTTCTATTATGCATTTCTTTGGACTTTATAACAATTTGAGTGAAAAGTTGAATCAGCTGACTGTGGGGCCATTATGGTCAGCACTCCTTGATCTTCAAGTAGTTGTTACAAAGCCTTGAGGTGTGTTTGGGGTCACTGCAGTACGAATCCTGCTAGAAAAAGATCCAAACAAGCATTATTGCTAGTGGTCCAATTGAGTACAATTCAGGTTCATAGTAACCTTTCTGCTTGATTCGTAGTTAGAGTCATTTGTATAATTGTAGATCATGAAAGTCAATGTCGTGACCCCACAGGGCAGACCCCCGGCTACACAACGATGACGTGGATATTTACTTCAGCAAGACACTCAACTCGTGCAAGGTGCCGCAGATCCGCTACGCCAGCGTGGAGCGGCTGCTGGAGCGGCTGACCGATCTGCGCTTCCTCTCTATTGACTTCCTCAACACGTTCCTGCACACGTACCGCATTTTTACCACTGCTGCCGTGATCATGGATAAACTGGCTGAGGTCTATAAGAAACCTTTCACCTCCATCCCAGTCAGGTCAGTCCACATGTAATGAAATCCCAGTTCAGCACTAACATGCCAACAGAGAATGAAAGCATTTGATGTGGATAGCGGCGTCTCAGGGGCTAAGCTGTAGACTATTGACCACAAGGGTTAAGTCATTGAGTCTGCCACTTTAGGGCCCCTTAGCAAGGCATTTAAAGTTTAAATGATTGGATTCTGTCATCTCCAGGGGCGTTTCTAGAGTACTTGTTGTTCTGGGGCACAGAATTTAGAGGGGCACAACTGTACCATTCTTGCTTTCCAGTCAGTATGCAGGTGAACAACTGTGCTTAACACTAATGTGGGCAAAGAACAAATTATCACTCAAGATTTTTATTAATTGCATTAATTTGGTTTATGCTAACATAACTGAAGCCTTTGCTTTAGTGGTCTAATATGAACATTTGGTAGGTAATACTGTTATAAGTGGTCCAAACATATAGCTATGAGCTCTCATTACTTTTAATGCAGCATGGCTGAGTTTCTTTCTATACAGTGGAACCTCAGAATTCGAACTTTATTGATTCCGGAAGGCGAGTCGAACTCAGATTCGTTTGAAGTCTGAATCAAATTTCCCTATTAGAAGTAATGTAAATAGGATTAATCTCTTCCCGACCCCCAAATGATTGTTTTTGATGCCTATATTTCTATGTAATTGATGATTAAAAGCATGGATAAAGCAAAGGAATGTAACACAATAATAATAATCAATAAATACATAAAATAAGGGAAATATAAAGACATGAAAAAATATAGTGAAACTTCAAATAAAGTGGGGGGAGGTTCTGAAATTGAACCTGTAGACTAATATAATATACAGATACATCATATAATAATATGCTTATGATCACGCCCTGGTTCCTCTTCTTCTTTTTCTTTTGGGTTTTATGGTTACTCATGTTCGAAGTCGGAATGTTTTATAGAATTTCAGGGAAAACATTTAAATAGACTACTCAGTGTCTGAACTGTTTGAGTGAAGAGGCATTCGAATTCCGAGATTCCACTGTATTTGCATTGAAAGTGTTAGCCTCTCAAGTTTTTGAAAAGATGCTGGGGCATTATGGGAAATGTAGTGCCTGTAGTGAATTTGCATTGCATGTAACTGTAGTTCTACTCAGCAATCCAGGATAAGATTTTACTGGGGCACGCACCAAAGTAAAGGGTCTGATGACACCCTTGGTCATCTCTATATGATTAACTGCATCTGCCAAATCCTCTAAGTGTGTGTTTGGAGCATAATGATATTGAACCATAATTCAGACCCTCTCACTGGATCCCTGCCCCATGTCATTGTCACTTACAGGATTCAGCATCATTCATCTGACCGTTTGTCCATCTCATCCATCAGTCCAGACTACAGCATGAAGATCACAAGGCTCGCCCTAGACCAGTCCAAGTAAATGAACTGTCCTCATCTGTTCTCCTGTATCTTCTGTGTATCAGATCTAAGTGCCTCAGAATATTTTGAATTCTGTGCTATAAATGTTCAAATCATCAATCTACATCAAATCTCTTCAGTAAAACAGTTGTGTGCTTTGTATTTATTCCACCCCTACACTCTACGTCTGTTCCTGCAGGTCCCTCGAGCTCTTCTTTGCCACTAACCAGGGCCCATGGGGCAACGAGCACCTGAACAACAAGTCTCCCCGACTGTTGCGCAAGTTCTCCACACCTCCACCAATATCAATGCCCTCCCTCACTAGTTCACCCGTGTATTCCCGTAAACTGTCCCTCAGCACCCCCATGGGCGGAGGGAAATCCGGCACCCTGGATTTCTCGGCCACAGCATCATCCCACAACCACATGGTCATTTCTCCACCTCCCGACTGCACCAAAGCTCCCCTGGACCTAAGCAAGGGCCCCAGTTCACCCGAGGTAGGACCCACCACACTGGAGGAGAGCGGAGATCCCCCACGTAATGAAGCATTTTGCGGCAAGCTGAGGAGAAGCATTCGACGCAGTGAGTCTTGACCTCATGCCCTCATGACATGCTTTGTTGATTTTCTAAATGAAAAGAAGTTAATACAACCTTAGTTGTATAGTGCTTTTTACAATACAGAATTGTCTCAAAGCAGCCTTACAACTGTGCCAGTGGTTCCCAACCTTTTTTCCTTGGAGCCCCCTACAACTGGAGCCCCCTACAACTGGAGCCCCCTGAGTGTGTTTTTAATTTCATTTAACAAACTCAAATGAAATTAACAAACAAACTCAGAGCACCTCAGAGCAGACAAAGCATTATGCAACTCCCGTCATGATTGGTGCCCTATGGGGGAACCATGGTTCTAGACTCATAGCCCTGATTGAACAAGCTAAGGGCAACAACGGAAATGAAAAACTAAATGCTATAAGGTACAAACCTTGGGATAACCCAGACTCAAAAAGGAACCCGACCTCTTTGGGCAGCCTAGATGATATATGTAAGTATTAAACGAAATTACCTAATTAATTAATTTATAGTAATAGGTTAAGTACACAGGAGCTAAATATAAATTAAAAGAGAGAACATATTTTATATTTTAAAAATACAATAAATAAAATATAAAAATATATAAATTCTATACGTTAAAGAGAATACAATATTATGATGAGTATAATAAAATACAGAATCTAAAACTATAGTATATATGAGGCAATAGTATGTATTATGAGTACAAACAGAAATATAGAAATAATATAGAAATATATGAGTCAGTATCAGCATTATTTAGTCCAGTACACAGAGCCACTCTAGGTTCTCATGTCCTCAGTGGGCCAAAGATCTTCAGGAACTAAGAATTATTTAATGATATTGAGTTATATTTAATCTACCCTTAGTCACCTTGTCTGTTTGTGTCCTGAAAGCTGTTTTAGAGTCTGTGTCACTGGACAAGTTCATCCCTGAGACGCCTGCTTCGGTGGAGTCCGTAGACCTGTCTCTGTGCCACTCACCCTCCACCCCCCGGCACCTCCGATATCGACAGACAGGAGGTAAAGGATTTATTTCAATCTGTGCTATAACACCAGTGATGAAGCTATTACCTGTTGCTCTGTTTTATGGCTGTTTTGTTGAGAGACAAGTTTGGCGACTTACAAAAGGAAGTGATATTGATAATGCGTTTTACTGAGCAGCCCGCATGATTGTACAATCATATTTACAATGTACATAAACATGTATGTACATGTACAGTTTCTATTCATTTACGCAATTTTAAGAAATAGTCCGTGATTGACGATTGTTTCTGTGACGCAAAGTGCATGAAGTCTGGTCGGCGATGAATAACAGACAGGGGCTGTACATCATCCGGCGTTGCAAATTAGCGCATCTGGGTGTCAATCGCGTGTCGTATGCTTTAGTCAAGTCAAGTCAGATTTATATAGATAGCACTTTTTACAATGGAGCATAGTCTCAAAGCAGCTTTACAAACTTAGATTATCTTTTAATATCTACGGCCAGTCCCAAACTGAGTAAGCCTAGGGCGACAGTGGCAAGGAAAAACTCCCTAAACGTTATGTGGAAGAAACCTTGGGAGAACCAAGACTCAAAAAGGGACCCAACCTCCTTGGGTGGCGTAGATGATAAATGTAGGAATGAAACTAAGTTATGAAATCAAATAAGTCTTATAGTAATAGTTCAAATATATTTAGGCCAATTAAAAGGCTGACGATGAGGTTAACACATTAGCAGAGAGGCATCAGCAGAGTGAGCAGGGTCAAGATCTTCCGGCGAAGTGAGCTGCCAGCTGAGGGGAGAGCAGGGAAGACGACCCTGTCAGTAGGATTAAAGTGACACCTACTGACCGAATTTCATTGCTGGCAAGACATTTGTCACATTTTAGGAATGGAAAGGGTGAGAGCCGATGTTGGGGCTTTTTTGAGGTAAAGTGCATGGAGGGAAATACGTCCTGCCATCATAGGTGGCGAGAGATGAAGGGGTGGTACAGAGGTGCAGTCGTTAGTGCTGTCGCCTCACGGCTCCACAGACCTGGCTTCGGGTCCCAGTTTGCCGCTGTCTGTGTACACTGTCGCCTCCCCAGGCTGAGCGGTCCGGGTCCTCCACGTGTCCGTGTGGGTGTTGGTGTCTCTAAAGTGGATTGAGTGTGTATGAGAAGTGTATGTTCCCTACGATGGATTGGCGCCTTGTTTAGGGTTGTTCCTGCCTCGCGCCGTTTGCCGACGGCTAGGCACCAGCTCTCATCGACCCTGTTCAGGATTAAGCAGCTAAGAAAATGAATGAATGAATAAATGAACGAATTATATTCCAGCACATTTGCTGTTTAATGGCCCGTGTCTCTTGCTGTGATCTGACAGGTCAGTCCACAGAGAACCTGCGCTGCAACGTGTCCCCCACCTCTGCCTTTGCTATTGCCACGGCCGCAGCTGGACACAGCAGCCCACAAGGTCAGACAGCACTGATAAGCTCTGATAGCTTCCCTCACCCCTGTTACCAAGCTCCAATAGGGGAGCTGAATTTCATCTGCAACCTTTACAAGCACTGTTAAAGCTAAACGACACTATTCTTCATGTCTGTAAGCGCTGTCCGTAATGCAGTTCATGTTAAAGGGCTAGTAAGCCAAGGTGACTGAATGTCTTGAAAGCGTAGAGATGGCTTTCTACTTCTACATAAATTCTTTCTTATTAGGTTTCACCAACCTGGAGAAGTCATATGACAAGGAGTACCTCATCCGTCGGGCCGCCACAAACCGGGTGCTCAACGTCCTGAGGCACTGGGTTTCCAAGCACTCGCAGGTTTGAGACACTAGCTCGATACTACCTATAGCCTGCTCCGGATTAACTGGTGCCCTTCATAAAAAAGCAAAAAATCCTTAATTCTTTCTTTCACATTCAGTATCTACTTTGAGGATTGTAGTGGGTGGATGTAAGACAGAAGTACGCAATGGAAGGTGCAAGTCTGTCGTCCCAATTTTGTGTGAGGCAAGAGGGGGTCTGTGGTTACCCCTAGGGATCTACATAGCTAGCTCCTCTCTCCACATATGTCGGACCTAGTACGGGACAAAACACTTTGCTGGTTTGTAATCTGCCTATGCTAAGCAAAGTCATGGTTTGTTTGGTATGTACTGTACAGGACTTTGACCTGAACACTGACCTGAAAGCTGGCATCATCACCCTGCTGGAGGAGGTGATGAGGGATCCTGATCTGCTGTCTCAGGAGAGAAAAGCAACATCCAATATATTAAGGTCAGATATGAAGACCTTCCCGCACAAGACAACAAATTATCCAATTTTATTTCCAGGGTAGGTGAGTACTAAGGCCAAGCTAGCCCTCTTATTGGTTGGGCCTTGAAAACCATGCAGGCTGAATCAACCAACCAATGGCTGAGACCACTTTTGAGAGAGAAAATTAGTCACTCTCATGCCTTCTGGATAACCTAGATAATTGTCCTAGAAACATGAAGTTTTTGTAGCTGAAACTTATCTCATTAGAGAAAGCATTTCAACTGGAAATATTTATGACGCTGCTGTTGAACAACTCACAAAGAAAGTTCAAAGGATACACTGTACCATTCAAGTAAGTTTTAAAACAATGTTGTAAGAAGCCTAAAATGTTGTGACTTAATCACACCAGTGAAAAGAACACAAGTAATAACCTACCAGCTGATTTCCATCTAAACTGCACCATGTAATTACAACACTTAAAAGCAAAGTTACTGTTGTATTGCATCATGTACTGCGTAGACAGAAATATAGAGGTTGATCAGTTATCAATTTGGTTGTCACAAGTATTTAAGGAATTAGTGAACAATAACTAACATCCATCACAGACTGTTTTTTCCTACTTCAGTGCTCTTTCTCAAGAAGAACAAGACGACACACAGCTTAAAATGGAAGACGTTCTCCAAACGGTGAGCAGTGCTTATAAGAATCAGCGTTTTGTGTGCACTTCACTGTTTCTAATGTTATTACTGTTTACTGTTTCAACTACAGTCATTGAAAAATAAACTATAAGAAAAACTCTATAAGAAGAGGTTGTTGGAATCGAATGGAACTTTGTATGTGTGCATGTAATGATTATACATCTAAGTGACTACAATAATGCATAAGTTTATTGAAGGAGGCTCCAGTATCCTGTTAGGCCGACTCTAGTCTGGACACAAGATGAGATACAGCTAGGTCACGTCGAAACAACCATCCTGCTTCTCTCAGTTCAATGATGCGCCTCCTCTCAAAGTCTGTCAACTGGGCAAAATGTCTTTGAGTGCATTGTAGAGGCATGTCTAGTAGTCAACAATCTCTCACAGACAGATACACTACCCAAAAGTAGTCTCTGAGAACCTTTTATGGAGGGTGGAGAGCACTTTCACGGCCTATTGTGGCAAGGCCCAGTGTCTAATCAGACTACACCTGTAATCATTTACATATCTACCTGAGACAGAACTCTGAGAACAGAGTTTTGCAGCAATCCGACATCTCTGTCTGGGTGCGTTACGAGTATACGTACTAATGTTGTATGTGTGTGTGTGTGTTTGTTTTAGGTTGAATACCCCAAAACTGAGTGTTTTGAAGCCCTCTCTGCAATGGAGCTGGCTGAGCAAATCACTTTGCTGGATTACATTGTCTTCCGACACATTCCCTATGAGTGAGTATCCTAAAGTAGATCCTGCTAAATATTATAGTTGGCTTTGGTCTACGACCGATATTATCGAGTTTCAAGATCATTTTTATTTATAAAGTTATTTAACTTTTGCTTTTCTACAATCATTCTGGTCAAAGGTTAGTATACAAAATTATGACTCTATTATTAGAATAGGTAAGGTACACTGTACTAAACAACATCAGCTAAATAACTATATGTATACAAACTTGAACACCAGAAATGTGACTGTTGTTACAAACAGACTCTTCTCAACAGGGAATTTCTTGGCCAGGGTTGGATGAAATTGGACAAAAATGGCAGGACACCTTTCATAATGAAGACTAGCCAGCACTTCAATGACGTAAGCAAGCGTTAACGAAGAGCGTTAAGTCTTAAACGCTCAACACATTTGAAATCAATCGCTGTCTTTAGATGAGTAACCTGGTGGCATCCCAGATCATGATGCATATGGACGCGAGCTCCAGGGCCAGTGCGATCGAGAAATGGCTGGCGGTGGCCAATATCTGTCGCTGCCTCAACAACTACAACGGCGTGTTAGAGATTACGTCCGCTCTCAATCGCAGCGCCATCTACAGGTTGAAAAAAACCTGGGGTAAAGTCTGCAAGCAGGTCTGTTCAGCATTGGATTTTGTAATCGATCCTGAACTGGTACAGATGTTCCAATGTGATTTTTTTTCTTTACATTAGACCAAGGTGATTATGGACAAGCTGCAGAAGACCGTGTCTTCTGAGGGGAGATTTAAAAATTTGAGAGAAACTCTGAAAAAGTAAGGTAGTATTTATATAATTTTAGAAATTATATATCAATGAAATGCTTTAGACTGATGCATTTTTCCACCACAGCTGCAATCCTCCATGTGTACCATATTTGGGGATGTACTTAACAGACTTGGCATTTATTGAGGAAGGCTTCTCCAAAATGAGGATGGTAGGCCAAGTCAACCTTGTTCTTACACTTACTGGCCCTACTATACTAGTGTGCTTTTTAGCTGTACAGTTAAGGCCTATTTGTTGCTATGCACTATTAGTCACCCCATCCGTCAATGGAATGAATCCACCTTGGTATCATTGTGGACCAGATAATATTTCTGAGGTCAACTGTTCTTGGGCTGCTAATATGCCAATAGATTTTTGCCCACACTTCATGGCCAAAAGTATGTAGACACCATTTCAAATTAGTGGCCTCTGTAATTTTAGCCCATCTTAATGCTAACAGGTTCATAATATGACTCTGTATTATCTCTGTTCTGTATCCTGCAGATTTCTCACATCATAAGAGAGATACGACAGTTCCAACAGGCTCCATACAGAATAGAACATCAGCCCAAGGTACATCAGTGCATTGATTTTCCTTACAGCAGCTGCAGTAGCAGCTTAAGAGGTGCACTACTAAATTTGTGGTCTTGGTATGTGCTCGTCAATAAGCAACTTTTTACCATGTCATCAGTAGATATTTATATCAGATTGGCTGGCTGCATTTCTAAAGCAATGAGTCTTAATAGAACAATTAATGTAATTTGTTAATGTAATTTGAGCGTAAATATTTAATAATATTTTATATGTATTTAATATTTAACAGGTAATGTGTAATATGCGTGAAAATAAGGGTTTTAATCTGATGATTAAAAGATTTACTTGTGAATAGAAATTGTATGATTTTCATTGGTAAGGGTGATTATAACCACATATTTTCACATTTACATATTTCACCATAAAATATTTTTCCATTAAAATAACATATTATCGCCTTTTCCCACAAGTTAACACAGCTCCCTCAGGTCTTAATGCACCCTTATCATCTTGTCAAAACAGTCCTTTTCAGACGTTCCTTTATTAATGATTGCTTCTTTAAATGAGAACAAAGGCTACGTTCACACAGCAGGCAAAAGGGGCCCAAATCCGATTTTCTCTCTACATCCGAATCCAAATTCAGTCCAAATTCTGTTTTAGGCTGTTCATGTGATCCTCTCGTACAGAGGTAAACAATCAAATTTAGTCAACAGTAACAGGCACTACATGAATGGTCACGTTAAAAAGGGCACGTTATTCAACCAAGGCCACTTTTTTGGTTTGCGTCCTTGGTCTCTTTACTCTTTGCTTTTAATCTTTTTATTTTCCTTTTGACACTGCAGCTGTGTCCACTTGTGGCCATGTTCAGCCATTTCTTTAGACAGCTCCTTCTGTGCCTTCTCATTTTGTCTGCACATATACATCACCCCAAACATTTATGAAGTCTGTTACTTCGCTGCCTGTCCTGCCACTGAAAACCTCCCTCAATGTCGTCTTCCATTTTCCCTCCTACTCAAAGCGCATTTATGGCAAATGGCGTAAAATCTGGCGTTTCAGACTGAGACACATTGCTGCGTATTGGATATGCAACGGATTTCAGTGGCCCAAACTGAAACTGAAAATGTCGGATTCAGTGTGTTTACATAAAAATGTATGTAAAGTTTATATAAAAATAACACATCTGTGTCATGTATGTAAAACATCTTTTTTGGCCCACTTTTGCCTGTGTGTGTCACCATAGTTCATACACCACAGGTGGAATTACTCCCATGACGGGTTGGATAATTCCAATGGGCATCCTTGTGACATATGCAGGAGAGCAAAATCTAAACACCTTGTTGAATACTATGGTGTCAAAACTATGTTTTCTGACCAGGTGACACAGTTTCTGCTGGACAAAACCCTCGTGATGGATGACGACACTCTGTACGAGCTATCTCTAAAAATCGAACCAAGACTTCCACCTGCCAGCTGAAGTCGCATCTTAATTTGTCCACTCTTCATACTGCATAGAGTTGCTGCCAATGCCAATAGGACTGGAGTTCTTGGTCATGCAGTGTCAGTTGTGGGTGGCAGCTGGGGCCAGTGCCCCTGTGACAACAAGCTTGGTCCCCTTACACCCCACTAAATGAGGCGTGAGTTACCTCACACTTGTGAACACAACAACATTTTACACTTAGACAGAAAGTAATTGGCTCCTCTAGCCACTGACACCAGCTCTACCACTGAGGCTATGCTTACATTGTTTATAGAGTGAAGGAGAGTTTAACTTTTATACATAGGAGCAAATATGTAATTAAACTATCATTTCAGAGCTTAGTTTAATAGTTAGCTACAGGAATGTTTCGAATACTCAGGTCATCATGTGCCTTTTTCTGAATGCTAACTCTGTCAGATTGAAAATGTGACCGAAATAGAATCACGACGTCTGTGTGAAATATGGTACAGATAGCACGACATGCCTAAACTTCATAACCAGGGTCGCATTTTTCAGCAACAGCGCTGAAAAGGTTTTTTTAAATCGTATTTTAATAAGACAACACGTTTTCATATGTAGTGTACAGTACGACAAATCGTAACAATGACGCCACCTGCGGGAGCATGGGAGAACATCGGTTAATGCTTGGGATTAACCCTGCATTTATGTCTTCGCTGAAAAAGCGAAAATGGATTTATGATTACAAATAAAATACTATTTTTATTGCAGATATGTCTGGTTGATTTTTTTAACAAGAATTGTTGAATATAAGTCTCGCGTTTCCTTGCTTAAACATATGTAGCGTTCATACTTGCTGAACAACAGCAAATGAAAATAGAGGGATTGAGTTTGGTTTGAATGAATCTTTAACATAAAATGCAAAACATCGCATTTTATGATCACTTATCCTGGTCAGGGGTGAATCGATGGACACAGTCAGAGGTACACCCTGGATAGGGCACCAGTCCATCATAGGGTTTCATACCTTGGTAGTCCAGAAGTTCAAATCCAGGAAGTGCTGCTTTCAGGAGCTACACATCCAATAGCCATGACCAATAGCCAGTATAAAATAGGAAAAGCCACCAAAGAATTAGAGGAAATGATACAAAAAGAGTGACCGGTTACCTTGGATAATTTACTTATCATATATATTTTTAATTCCACTGTGACCTAAAAGATTAAAAATCAGGCCAGTGTTTCCTGCTAACCTAATAAGGAGAAGATACCAGGTGAGCAGAGAGAGAAATCATACAGGGAACAGTGTACAGGAACGACCATCAGTACTGAGTAAAGCTGAGTGACAAACACAGGTTATGACCTGCACATGGTTGGAAGAGGATTGACCAGAAAGGAATCATCTAATCCAGTAGCCAGATTGGTGATACAGGCTTTCTGACATTCTGCAAGGAGAAGCCAACGAGACATCTCTACAGGTCTGTATGTCTAATACTGATCAACTCTTCTGATTCTGCTAATATATTTTAGATTTTGCATATTTCAATTGTACAGTAACCTTTAATATTGACTTGTTTGGGTCCTTCTGTAGCATGATGTAATGGGTATAATATCTGTAAATTGCATTAGTAAAGCTTTTATGGACTGTATTTAGAAAAGAAATCGGGCTGAGTTTCTCAAAGATATCACAGATCACCAAAATATTTTTTTTAAATGCTCACAGGCTTTGGATTTAAGATTCTTCAAGCTTATAGTTATCACATATTTTTTTCCTGAAGACACGTCTGCTTATTTAGTGTAAATTGCTCCTGTTCCCTCAAAGTCAAGTTATAATCTGAAATCTACATACTACAAATCTGTGACGTTGGTGAGACCATCTTGCTGTAAGATTAAGCTTAGATCAGATGGATATCTGTCTTTAGAATGTAGTGCATGAGAAAACAAAAATGGTGCTTGAAAGTCAGTCCTTGAAAGACAGTTTGCTGCCATATTCGGTTCTGGTTGTTAATTCGTTCCAGAAGGCTTGTCGAGAACTGAAAACGACGAGTACACAGCACATTTTTCCCATAAGGAATAATGCTAATTGAATGAATCCATTCCAGACCCCCAGAAAATCCACACTGTATAAGACATTATATGCATTAATGGAGTTGTATTGTACAGGTGCTCCCTGATTTACGATGGGAATATGTTTCGACAAATCCATCTTAAGTTAAATGTATCATGAACTGAGGCGTTTAACGAGTGTTTGGTAGAGCGTCTATACTGTATCATAGCGGAAATGACAAGTAATGATAAGTTCATGATTAAAAAAATTGCATTACCTAAAGATGGCCAAAATCATTAACACAAGTGTTGGAAAATCTCATGTAATTTAGTGAGTAATGGATTGAAAGTGAAAAGTAAAAGCAAAACACTTACTCTATCGATGAACTCTGGGCACTAGCGTAGATGCTAAACTAACTGCAGCCTGTGTTCTAGAGCATTCCGTTCCTGTTTTGCTTTCGGTTGGCTTATAAACTATTGGTTTATATAGTTCTCTTATAAGCTAACTTATTTAGGATACATGAAGATTTACAGTGGTGCTTGAAAGTTTGTGAACCCTTTACAACTTTCTATATTTCTGCATAAATATGACCTAAGACTTCATCAGATTTTCACACAAGCCCTAAAAGTAGATAAAGAGAACCCAGTTAAACAAATGAGACAAAAATATTATACTTGGTCATTTATTTACTGAGGAAAATGATACAATAATAAATATTAATGAGTGGCAAAAGTATATGAACCTTTGCTTTCAGTACCCCCCTCCAACTTGTGTGCTTAGGGTCGTTGTCTTGCGGCATGACCCACCTTCTCTTGAGATTCAGAGACTCTCCCATTCTACACAATCTGTCTCACTGTGGATTGTTGGAGTCCAAACTCTTTAGAGATGGTTTTGTAACCTTTTCCAGACTGATGAGCATCAAGAACTCTTTTTCCTCAGAAAATCCTCAGAAATCTCCTTTGTTCGTGCCATGATACACTTCCACAAACATGTTGTGAAGAGCAGACTTTGATAGGTCCCTGTCCTTTAAATAAAACAGGGTGCCCACTTACACCTGACTGTCATCCCATTGATTAAAAACACCTGACTCTAATTTCACTGCTAATCCTAGAGGTTCACATACTTTTGATAGTCACTAATATGTAATATTGGATCATTCTCCTCAATAAATAAATCAAAGTATAATATTGTGTCATTTGTTTAACTGGGTTCTCTTTATCTACTTTTAGGACTTGTGTGAAAATCTGATGATGTTTTAGGTCACATTTATGCAGAAATATAGAAAATTCTAAAGGGTTCACAAGCTTTCAAGCACCACTGTATTTGCACTAAGAATACATTACTGTCGATGTAAAAATAAAGATAAACACAATAAAAATTGCGACAATATCTTCTTGGCTATTGTGAATCTGAATCACTGTTATGAATTGTGACTCGTGAAGCGAGTTTTGGATGAAACGAGTCACGTGGCTTGACTCATACAAGTTTAAGCAAGTATGCTGAGTACCAAGCAAACGACGGCAACCAAGAAAAATTTCTAGGCCAACTTGGTCGACAAGGTACCACTGTACTTGTGTCTTGCTTTTTTCTCCCTCGTCAGTTGACCCTGGTTGGACTTAGACACAGAAACCCAGTTACAATGGCAAGCCCTTTCACCAAAATGTTGTCTGGCCGATACACCGGGTTGGTTCTGGCAAGCCTGGGTGCAGGAACAATAGTCACCAGCTACTTGATGAGCGATAATGCTACCATCTCAGCGGCGGAGAGAAGGAGGCTCTATCCTTCCAGGTAACCACACAACACCAACACTGTTCAAGATTAACACTGCATAAAAGTGGCGAGAGCATAATTACAAGCACAGCTGAGCAGGAAAGTTAATTTAGCTTAATTAGCACTAAGAATCAGATCAAACCAACTCTAAACAGGCTATGTTTCTGTAGCTGAAATAGCAAATACTACACTGCAAATATGAAAACCTTTCCTGTGTCCCAACAGTGCTGATTACCCTGACCTTCGCAAGCACAACAACTGCATGGCTAAAGCTCTAACTCCAGCCATCTATGCCAGACTGAGGGACAAGCTCACTCCAAATGACTGGTCTCTTGACCAGTCCATCCAAACTGGTGTAGACAACCCTGGTCATCCCTACATCAAGACAGTGGGTATGGTCGCTGGTGATGAGGAGAGCTATGAGGTAAAGTACAATTAGTACAATTATATCTATGAGTAGACAACTTTTTGAAGAAACATGAAAACATGAAAACAAATGTATTTAATTTAATCACATTTATCAATATTGAACCAAGTAGGTCTTCTTTAGCTTTTGACCAGTCATTTAATTCTGGCTGTGTTATCATATGAAGAAAACCAGGTATAAAGGGTTCAGCATCTGGTTCTAGCTTTGTGGCTTTGGTACTGGCAAATTGTCAGCATTTTTGTGATCAGCAGCCCAAAGTCCATAGGATACACCCAAACATGTTCAGGAATCAAAATCTTCATTGTCCAGTGTAATCTATAGTGGTGTATATTACGTGTATAGTCTTTGGAAGCTCACACCACTGAGTGTTTTATGTAGGGTGTCCATGTTCAAAGTTGAATTTTCAAATTTGAGGGCAAAAAATTTCAAACAGACTGTTAGATGACCAAATTGTTCAAGTGGCACTGGATTATGAGTTTATTCTCAAAATTTTTTCTGTCAGTAGCCCTAAAACACCATCTTGGGAACTAACAATCGTAGGATTCTTTCAAATCGTGAACTCAGTGTCGTGAATTAAATCATGAGCAGTGTATATGGTTACACCTCTAGTAATCGACTGCGCATTTGGAATATGGTCGAAAATATCTTCTCTAAAGACAGATGCTTCAAACATTTCCTTTTGTTCCACACAATATTGCAGGTGTTTGCTGACCTTTTCGATCCTGTAATCAAGGACAGACACAATGGCTATGACCCAAAGACCATGAAGCATCCTACTAACTTGGACGCCTCTAAGGTTCCTACTGTCATGTGGTTTGTTTGTAAGGATCTTTCTCATCACATTATAGCTTTGCTAACTCGAGCCATGTTGTTCCCACCAACTTCATATAGATCACCGCAGGCGTGTTTGATGAGCGCTACGTCCTGTCTTCACGTGTGCGTACAGGACGCAGCATAAGAGGCCTAAGTTTGCCTCCTGCCTGTTCCCGCTCAGAACGTCGTGAGGTGGAGAATGTGGTGGTCCAAGCCTTGTCTGGTCTAAAGGGAGACCTGACCGGGCGCTACTACAGACTAAGTGAAATGACCGAGAGGGACCAGCAGAGACTCATAGATGTGAGTAGCTGCTTCAGGGCTACTTTAAAGTAGATGAGCTTTAAAGGGCCACATTAGTGTTGGGCAAGTGAATATTAATTACTGGCATGTTCTGCTGGGCTTCCCTTTGCACATGGTGATTACAAACTCTTCATTTCATGCGGCTATGCTTCAGGAGCACTTCCTCTTTGACAAGCCTGTATCCCCTCTGCTCACTGCAGCTGGGATGGCCAGGGACTGGCCTGATGCTCGTGGGATCTGGTAAGGCACAGGGCAGAGAGACTGCAATACTAGTTCTTTAGAGAGTTTAGAACTAATCTTTAGCTCCATGTCTTCGGGTATCTTCAATCTTTTTCTCCAAGTATCTTCAATCTTTCTACCCTCTTCCTTAGGCACTTATTTGACAAACCTGTTTCCCACTTCTTGAGTTGTACACTTATTGTCTGTTGTGGCCTCTTGACTAGAAGTGTCTGGGAGGATGCCAAAGGGTTCTCAGAGATAAGCAAACCCCACACTGTGTTTGTGTCCCTCCCACTCAGTGGGTTCAGATAAGTGTATATGCATAAATAACATTATGCTTTTTTTTTTAGCTGCCACCCAACAGGTGGCCTTCTCCTTGCACCCAGTTTGCCATTTCTGACTGGGTTACTTGGGTTGCCCGTTCACCATGTGCCTGGCACACCCAGTCCTGATCCCAGGGTGGGACCTGGAAACCCTAAACCAGGCAGGGTACACCGATACATTTAGACCTTGAACAAAGCAACAATTAACGTACAGATCATCACCTATGGTCAGGATGTTTTAGTAGCAACCAAAAGAATATAGTCCCAGGTCCAAGTGACAGAAATGAGGTTCCTACGCAGGGTTGCTGGGCTTACTCTCTGTCACAGTGAGTAGTTTGTCAAACTGGTTTAAGATCAAAAGGAGACAGCTGAGGTGGTTTTTCATCTCACAATATCAGCTCCCTCTAGAGCTGTTCCAGGCACATCCCTCTGGACAGAGACCTAAGCACATACCTAGAACCCGCTGAAGGTATGTCTGGGGGATCCCCCTGGAGGAACTGGAGTCTCTGGTCGGGGATAGAGAAGTCAGAGATGACCTTGTCAACCTGTTGCCAAAGTGACCCTCACTAGGAAAGGTGGAAGGAGGTGACGTGAACACTAGGCAATGCATGGATAATAAAGTGAAGGAATGAGCACATGCTGCCTTGAAAAATAACTTGCATCCTGTCCAGGGTGCACTTAAGCCTTGAGCTCATGGTTCCTTGAATAGGCTCCAGATTTACTGCAACCAGTATGCAATTAGTAAAGCTGAACAAACCTCTGCAAGTAATTTCACTTTAATCTTAAAGGCACAACAACGAGAAGAACTTTTTGGTCTGGATTAATGAAGAGGACCATACTCGCATCATCTCTATGGAGAAGGGAGGCAACATGAAGAGGGTGTTTGAGAGATTCTGCAGAGGACTCAAAGAAGTATGACAAAGCCTCCTGCTGTTGTTTATATTTTTGCTTCCTTTGTGGTATCTGCTGCTTGAACGGGATTTTTTGTTGATTCTCAGGTAGAGCGCTTAATTCACGAGAGGGGCTGGGAGTTCATGTGGAACGAACATCTAGGCTACATCCTTACCTGCCCATCTAACTTGGGTACTGGGCTTAGGGCTGGAGTGCACGTTCGCTTACCAAAGCTTGGCAAGGTGATCACGAGTTTAAAAAAATAAAAATCTTAGATCAATCCTGAGTGGTATATATTCAGATATTAATATATTAAGATATTAATCGGAAAAAAATGTACCCTGTGCAGGATCCCCGTTTTAGTAAGATCCTGGATAACTTGAGGTTGCAAAAGCGTGGCACAGGAGGAGTGGACACTGCCGCTGTAGGCGACGTATTTGACATTTCAAACAATGACCGTTTGGGCAAATCTGAGGTAGGCTTACAAAGCACATAGGAGACGATATGTACACTGGCCTTATCGTCACCCTAGAAGATTCACATGTTCTATGTCACTGACAATAAATATAGCAAATAGAATTGCCGCAAAACTCGGCATGCAGTTCTGTCTCAGGCAGATACGAAAATGATTACAAGTGTGGTCTGATTACACACTGGGTCTTGCCACAAGAGGGCGTAAAAATGCTTCCCCTGCTGCCCTATAAAAAGGCTCTCAGAAGCTTTTGGGTAATGTACCGCATGGTGAGACTGCTAGACATGCCTCTATGACATATTTGCCAAGAGATGTTCCACCTGTTCCTGTAGGTTGTCAAAGCAGGTATCCCAGCTGGTCCCATAAATGCTTGATAGGAGTTGCAATCTGGCAAAGATATATTCCTGGGAAGTTCTTACTCTGCCATCTGACCATCGTTGGATCCCAAATATAACCTGACTTTGTCGCTACAGACAATAAAGTTCCAGTCCGTAGCAATCCAGGTTTCTGGACCGTGACACCACTGCAAACAAAGTCGACGATGGCTGCCTGTCAATGCCAGGACACGTTATGGTTGCCGTGGCAACAAATTTCCTTCTGTTAAATGCCTGGAAATGGTCTGGGCACAGACAGGAGTGTGTAGTGAAGGTGCCACCTGTGTCTGGATAGTGGACTACGAATCTGTGAGAGCTGCTCGTACTTGTTGGCAGATCAAATTATCCTCTCTACTGGTGGTCGGTCTGGGCTGTCTGGGCTGTCTGGAGCCTGTTAGCCCAGGGGATGCATGCCTTCACGGAAACACTGCTCCCAACACTTATTAACATTTAAGTGCACCCTCTGACAGTCTGTCAGCTGGGCAAAATGTCTTCGAGTGCATCCTAGAGGCATATCTAGCAGTCAACGATCTCTCACCAAGAGGTACACTACCTCGAAGTAGCCTCCGAGAGCCTTATTATAGAGCAGCAGGAGAAGCACTTTTACATCCTTTGGGGGCAAGACCCAGTGTCTAATCAGACCACACCTGTAATAGTTTACACATCTATGAGAGATGTAACCGCATGCCAAGTTTTGGGGTAATCTGACATTTCTACCCATGTCCATGAGTATACTTTTTGAATATTTTTGTTTTTATGATTATTGACTTGCACAAATAATTCTGAACCATGTTTCCTTAGGTTGAGCTTGTGCAGCTGGTCATCGATGGCATTAACTATCTAATTGAATGTGAGAAGAGACTGGAGAAGGGTCAGGACATACGGATTCCTGCCCCGATTCCTCAGTTTAGGAAGTGAGGCACTCGGGCTGCAACAGGATCACACCACTCCTACCATCCAATGAAGCATAACCTCAGTCAGAATGAACCTTAAAATGGCATGTTTATCAAATCCTCTGTGAATGCTAACCAGAAACGATCGTATGATCTCTATAGTCTAACGTAGTCATGAAGTGGAAAAGATTCACACTACAAACCTGAGTTTGTGAGCTATTTTGGTGCGACTTGACTTCTAAAGACATTAACAAAAAGCTACTGCCAGTCCCTAAGCTCCCTTTAAAGCCTGTAGACTTTGTTAGTAACACTAGCGTAATCTTCTAAGAGGCAAGAGGCTCAACACAGCGCCCAACTTACTCTGATCAGTCATAGATCATTACTCTCCAAATGGTTGACCAGTAGGTCATTTGATTGCTTTGGGTGAGCATTCAATGAGAAACAGCATTCTGCCTTACAATACATCATTAACTCACTCACTGAACTTGCCAATTATAGACTAGAAATACTAAACTAAGTCTGTCCTAAATGTAATTGCTCTTGGGAAGTCAATAAAATCTACCTTTGCAGGTTCAATTCTTTCCAAGCCTGTCACTGACAGCAGACTACAGCTTTCATTCCACCCTAGACAAGTAATCTCATGGGCCTAATTTTTATCCCCTAGAGCTGCTTAGTGACATCTAGCTCATAATGCTAATCGTTGTTCTAAAAAGAGAGCCGGCTTAGAATTGGGCCAATGGCAGTAGTAGATATCTGTCTAGTACAGTAGTTTCTGCAGAAAATGTTTGTAAAGTAAATGGCTGAGAACTACAGTTCCAAAAAGCTGTACATAAATAAAGCAAATAAAATGTCATTTGTTTTCTTCATTTTACTGTCCCATATACCCTTCCCAACAATATTACACACACACACACACACACACACACACACACACTCTCTCTTTCTGTCTCTCAATATACATACAATACTCTGCAAGTCTTAGATAAGCTCTAGAATGTTTTTTTTAACAAATGCTATAATAACCATATATAAACATATTGTGGACAAAAACTCCAAACATGGGCACCCGATAATGCATCAGTTCGGTATGACACTTGCCATAAAACCCAAGAGAGGAACTAGGGCTTTTTTTTATTTATTTATTTATTTTTATTTATATATATATATATATAGATATATATATCTGTGTGGCTATAAAGTTTCACTTACTCTATTGATTTGTCTCTATTGATTATTATTATTATTATTATTATTCTTTCATTACATTCCTTTGCTTTATTCATGCTTTTAATCATTGATTACATACAAGTAAAAAAACAACAATCATTTGGGGTCAAGAAGAGATTAATCCGATTTACAAAACTTCTTATGGTTAAATTCGATTTCCACTTTGAACAAAACAGATTTCGAACCGCCTTCTGGAACCAATTAAGTTTGTATTCAGAGCTTCCACTGTATATTAACTGCATCATTAAATTTGGATTGTTACATTCCTTGTATATTAGAAAACAGGAACTAAAGTCTACTGCCAATATGCTCATGTACATGCTTTTCAGTATAAAATGTATGTGGCTTATATGATGGAAATAAGAGCCTAATACAACCAGATCAAATACAGTACACAGTCCAACTGTACTTGTGGATCCACACATTGTGTCCTGGCTAAATAATATTATAAAAAAAATAAAAATTTAAAAATTAAAAAAAAAAGAGGTACCTCAGTTTTCAACCACCTCAGAACTCATCGAATTCGTTCTCGATGCATTTTGACAAGAAACATGTGTCTCGATCCTCGATGTTTGCTATGTACTCGGCGCACTTGCTTAAACTAACGAGTCGAGCCGTGCGACTCGTTTCAGCCAAACATGATTCATGATTCAGTACACAGTGATTCAGATTCACAATAACTCTCGCTCAGAGAAGATCTGTGCTGTGTTTATCATGTTTCTCTTTATTTTTACATCTGCAGGACTGTATTCTTAGTGCAAATAAGTCTCCATGGGTCCTAAAAGAGTTAGTTCATAAGAGCCAACCGAAAGCAAAACAGGAATTGAATGCTCCAGAACAGAATTTAGTTAACCAAGAGTGTTTTGCACTTTCACTCCATTACACACTAAAATTACATGAGATTTTTGGCCTACTGTAGGTTACTGTAGGTTAATGCAAGTGTTTTAAACATTAAATAACTTGTCATAGGCTCAATCTCCATCTACAGGCACCATAACATAACTGCAGTCATTTAAGGAAAAATGTGAATAAGAAGCCATCTTCAGCCAACCTCGTTAAACTCCCCAGTTCATGACGTATTTGGCTTATGATGGATTTGTCGGAATTCAGTTTACATTATCATACAGTATAGACATTTTTAAATGTTATAGGATCTAATTGGTGTAAAGCCATCACCACCTTCTCCTGCAGATAAAGGTCGACCTCCAGTGCATCAGAATACCTTGGGTAAAAAATGATTCTTAAGTCAGACACAGGTTTTTCCCTTTTTTATAACATCATTAACATTATATTGGTAACAGTGACTAAATTGCAGTTCTGAATAATTGATGAGTTACAGAGGTTATGAAGAACACCTTGCTCCACAGAATACAGTGCAACCTAAGCGAAAAAACAAAAGGAATAAAAGGAAATATAAAAGAAAACGTATGCTGCACACTGTCAGAACCTCGATACATTAAGCGCATCTACCATTTTAGTGAATGGATATTTTTTTGCATGAACAAAGACGTGTGGAAGGGAAAGACTGAAATGACATAACGTAATCAAGTTCACCGTCGTGATCTGGGGGGAAAAAACAAAAAAGTCAGGATCCACTGCACGGCAGGTTTTATGACCTGTACACTGCTCTGTGCAAATTAAGAACAAATTAAAAGGAACATCATTTATCCCTCCCACCCTTGCTGCCCGATTCTTGCCATTTGTCCAAGTCGCCATTTACGCATGTGTTTGGATCATGTTTGCTTTGTACACTATAGAAAAAAATCAGCCATCCAGTTGGCACCCAGAGGGCAAGTAGAACTGAGTCAGAAAAGTCCAGTAGCAAGGCTGAAATGCTTTTGGGATGCTCTGCTCCAAGCTCTGAGGGGGTGCTGGGAGTTTAAGAGGGAGGGGTACAGACAGAGGCAGAGATTTGGAAGGGTGGGCAAGAGAGAGAAAGAGACAGAGTGTGCAACGTACACTCATCCTATCAGTCCACCGGCCGCTTTTCGCCATGTTTCTTTGTAAACTCTTCTGCGTTCTTAAAGAATTTTTTACGGTCTTTCGAATATTCCTCTGCTAAGTCGGCCCTCAATGGGTGCTCCGGCTGAGGGTCGTTGACAAGGGCGATGAGAGACTGGATTACTATTTGGGAAGAAAAAATAAGAACACAAAATAAATGGGTGGAAACACAGAGTCAGATGATTTATGAACATTCAGGCATCTCAAGCATTACGGAACTGCAGAGTGTATGAACACGCTCATCATCAGCGAGACACCGGCTATGTTCATATGCTGCCTAATAATAAATGCAATTAAAAATCCTATTAATAGCTCAATTTGAATAGAAAGCCTTCATGTACAGTACTGTCCAAAAGTATTAAGTCAAGTCAGACATATTTCTATAGTGCTTTTTTACAATGGAGCATTGTCTCAAAGCAACTTTACAATTTTAGATTATCTCCCAATATCTACATCTAATCCCAAATTGAGCAACAGTGGCAAGGAAAAACTCCCTAAGTATTATGAGAAAAAAACCTCGGGAGGACCAAGACTCAAAAAGGGACCCAACCAACTTGGGCGGCGTAGATGATAAATGTAAGAATGAAACTAAAGTCATGGAGTCATAGTTCAAATAAAATGTGAAATATGCACATCGGCATTAAGTGGCCCGATACACAGAGTCACTCTAGGATCTTGAATCTAAGCAGGAAAGTTGGTGGCACTTTGACCCCAGTCAACAGGAGGAGGGAGAGTTACTGCCCTCTGGTGGCCTGGGTATGGTGGGGCTGGAGCTGATGATGGAAGCAGCTTGAGTGAAGTTTATTCTGTTCCCTGATGGTCATGAACCCAACAGCACCACCAGTGGTGGACCATTCTCAGCACTGCAGTGACACTGACGTGACAGTGTGAGTGCTGAACTGAAAATAGTCCACCAACCAAAAATGTCCAGCCACCAGCATCCTATAGGAAGCATCCTGTCAGCACTGATGAAGGATTAGACGATGACTAACAAACTGTAGCAACAGATGAGCTGCTATCTCGAATTTTACAATATGGTGGGTGTGTCTAACAGAGATCAATTTAGTTACCGTGATGGGCGATATGCTTCTCTTGGGCATATCGAGGATATCGTCAGTGCTTAAAGAACACTGACCAACAGCATGTTTCTTTATAAAGAGTGGAATTAGTCCTGATTAATTGGATGAAGCCCAGCACATTTTGAATAAAAATCACTTTAATAAGTATAGGACTGTATTTGAATAGTAGTTTCTAAGAAACTGTCACTACTGAGGCATTTTGTCTGTGATCACATGTATCATGATAAATACCATGTATCGGGAAAATGCCTTTAACTAACATGATATAACATTTTTACCATTCGCCCACCCCTAGTTCATACCCAGGTCCTAAGAAACTGCTGGCTCTTACCTTCGAGCCTCTGCTTTGCTTAAATCAACATGGATAATTAATACATGCTGCCCTGTGGAGGCACCACTTAATGATTAGGAACTGCCCATGTGGGTGTGTATTACACTCTTTTTTTCCCCCAACACAATTAGTCTGTTCTGAACTTCATCTTTTATGTTGTAGTCTGCATGTAAGCAAATATTTCTATAAACAAAACCGACACTCATGTGGTACTACTGAGACGCTGTACCTTGATCAGTTTTGGTCGCTGGTTTCCAGTTTTCAGCACTTATAACTGGCAGGCAGACCTGTCCCTTCTCGTCGATGTTTGGATGGTAGATCTTAGTTTTGAAGGTGATCTTGGGTGGCTTAAAAGGATACTCAGCAGGGAATATGATCTCAATCCGGAATGCACCTTTATCGTACGGAGGGTTGTCCTGAAAACAAACATGCATTTCATTCGCACCATTCTGGAAGGGCAGATATTTTGTGCAGTTGATCTAAATGGGAAGCGCTCGCTTCACAATCTGACCTACCCCCTAAAAACCTTACCTTGGCATTTCATTAATCACATGCCTGGTTAAATCACTGACTGAAGCCACATTCTCGTGGAAGAAATGCCCAACTGAATTCCTTCTGGACAGCAAAGAGCAGAGTCGATGATATAGGCGTGATTTTCATTAGTGTACTGCGGAGATCTTTGGGATGGGGCAAATGCCGACCAGTGTTTGGAACAGAAACAATAATGCTCAAAGGTCACACCTCGTAAATCGTTCACCTTGCTTGGTGTCGGTAAACTCCAGAAACAACTAGATGACTCAGCAATGCCTGAGGCTTTCAACAAAGGCTGACAGTAAAAAGGTCAAAGATCATTTGCCCCTGTTGAGAACGGTTACTGGTAAATGTGCCTGCAGTCAGTTTAGAGGCGTGTTTGTGAGGCTCTTATGAACATTAAACTGGGAATAAATAGAACGATTCAAGAGTCTAAAAGTCTAACAGTAACAATAGTCATTTCTTGAGGGTGATACAGCATGCATAGAGACCAGTGCCTTCTAAGTGACAAAAAAAAGCAGCAAGCAAACATTTTAGAGAAAATGCCAGAAAACATCAAATATTTCACACTTCTCCCCATGGGTAAGGTAATGGGCAATTACTTTTTGTTTTTGTTTTTTTGAATACCAAAAAAAGAGCCCAAAGACTTGCTTTAAGTTACGGTTAGGGTTAAGTGTAGCATTGATTAGCTGCAGTAAGCCTTCATTTTCATTCATGCATATAGAAAGTCCTCACAAGTATAATAAGACACGTGTGTGTGTTAACTATGAGATTGACAATAAAACAGCCATTATCACAGTACACTAACACAAAAGTTAATTATTTCAGCACCATTTTCCATTCTAATCTCAATAACAAGTCAAATTTTCACTTTCTGTTTGTAATATGACACACTACTGCAGAATGATGAAAGTGTTGACTATATCATGCAAATAAATGTATCAATACATGCATACATGCATCAGTCTAACTTTAGCGTTGCTTTAATATGAAGCAAACTTAACTGATATTTGATCAGAAAAAACAACAATACACATTTATCTATATAGCTTACATACAGGAACGATAAGCCCTTGCCAAGTCAAGATGTTTGACTCGTCAACTTGGATGTTGCGGAAGTTTTTCATTCCAGACTTGCGGATTTCATCAAGCTCCTGCGAAACAAATTGCACACTTCTGAGACAGAGGTCATTATTTATCACTAGAAAAATTAAGGATTACATCATTCACATGGTGGCAAAACACGAACTGCCTGAGAATTTTATGCAGTCAACATCTTTATGTAGTCGAGTGAACAAAACATTTTAAAAATGCATCCTGGAGATGAGCAAATTGTAAAAGCTTCAAATCACAAGATATTTTCCACTACTGAATATATATTGACATAAATATATGTAGCTAGATAAGACATACATCCATTGCTATGCCTTAAACCTTTTCAAAATATGTGCATGATATCACCTGAAACAATAAATTCATCCATCATAACTGTGACCCAAACATTGCAACTTTTCCGGTTACAGTATTTTTCGGACCATAAGGCGCACTTAAAATCCTTTAACTTTCTCAAAAATGCAGTGCGTCTAATGTATGAATTAATTCTGGTTGTGCTTTCTGACCTAGAACCGATTGTAGATGGCACACGGCGCTCATAAATCTGTCAAAATGTTTTAGCACGGCCTTGGTAAGTTACGAAGCTTACGGCCACCGTAGTGCGCAGCATCGCGGAGTAATACGGTATGTGCTTCAGCATTAGGGTACGTGCATTCATTCATTTATTTTCGAAGCGGATTTCATACTCAGCGCTATCAGTCACGCAGTACAACATGGACATAGAGCAGCTGTGAGAGAATTCAACATTAACGAATCAATGGTACGGAAGTGGAGGAAGCAAGAAGACGCCCTGCGGCAGGTAAAGACCAAACTGAGATTCCGACGGAACTTAAGAGTTTTGTTTCAGTTAATGGTTCTTATAACCCGGTGCGCTTTATGTATGAAAATAGATCCGTTAGAAGTCGATCATTGATATGGTGCGCTTTATAGCCCGGAAAATACGGTAAGTGTCAAAGTGTCAAACTATTTGAAAACTTAAACGTTTAAAAAAAAAAAATGTCAGTATTAACCTACAATTTCTCGCTACACATAACCCGTTCAATCTTATAAAAAAAAAGAAGAAGAAGAAGAAGAACAAAATACTGCTGACTAATATCACACCATGATTATTGTCACGCTGGCTTTAAAGAATAAACTGCAATCGAACAGCAAACTAATTTCTATACTAATAAAATCTGGCTCTAGAAATGAACACTATTACAGACTGTAATAAAGGGCACTTCAACGCAACAAAGAAAATATCACCATTATTTAAATGTCAACAAATAATGTCATAATTACAAAAAACCAAATATGGTTCTGAACGTCGGTACGTCAGTTCTTGTCATTATTTTATTCCAGAAGGCTCATCGAGTACCGAAAACAACGAGTACCCCAAACGACGAGTGTTTTTCCCCATAAGGAATGATGTCAATTGAATTAATCTGTTCCAGACCCCCAGAAAATCCACACTGTATAAGACATTATATGCATTAATGGAGTTGTATTGTACAGGTGCTCCCTGATTCCTGACAAATCCATTGTAAGTTACATGTATCATAAACCGATGAGTTTAATAATAGTCTATACTGTATCATAGGGGAGCCTATATAATGGCCAAAATCATTAACACAAAGCTTATTTTATAATAAAGTGTTGAAATATCTCATGTAATTTAGTGAGTAATGGATTAAAAGCGAAAAGTAAATACTTACTCTATGGGTGAACACAGCCTGTGTTCTGGAGGCTCAATACAATTCATACAAGTTTAAGCAAACGACGAGAGGCAAACGATGTTTTTCTAGTCAAATGAGTCAAAAAACGAAATTGGCGAGTTCCCAGTTCAAGTTATCCGAGAACCGAGGTACCACTGTAGTGGCCAAAAAACAGCCATTGTTTCATGTTAAGAGTCAATGGTAGATGCTTTGCAGAGGAAATGCAAAGTTTAGAAAATATTTGCAAGGTCGTAACAAATATCGACTATTTATAGAAATGAAATAAAACTTTTTCTGCTGTTTATTTTTTTTTTTGCGCATCAAATCCTAGCCCAGGTAAAAATGTCACTACTGCATCTGGTAAGGTCCTTCAAATGCTTTCGTTATTGCTCTGGCTGTCGGAGTTATTGCACCCATGTGCAGATTTTGGCCGTACACTTTGGGGTGCTTCCTTTTGAGGTGGTCCAACAGGTTTCGTTTGCGATTCCTGCCTTTGCAACAAAATCAACCTAGTTTGAAGTGATTATTCTCTACGTGGCCGATTTGTCCTCTTCCAGATGTGTACAAGTGAACCTATTAACATCTGCTTTGGATGTTTTGTTTTTTTTGTTATTTTACATCGGAGATTAGCTCCAATCTTTTAACGTATGAACCATGTATAACCAATATCTGTTGCCGTCACAACAAGGGTACTTCTGTTGCTGCAATTATTTAGTACTTGCCTTTTTTCACTATTACATCACCACGAGGAGCATCAAGAATTAGGACAAAAGACAGAGCACGATACAGTGACCACACAAGAGCCTTTGATGTGATTCCAACATGACTGTTTAAAGGGTTTCTTGCACTTTGTTCAATACAAAAAAACCTTTCTCCAAAGTCTTGGCTACGTTCCCAAATCTTTAGAATGCAGGGTATTTAAACTCTCGAAGTACAGAAACAACAAAGCGTAATCCTTGCATGCTTTGTAATTATAGGCTGATAAAAAACCTCCCTTTAATCTTCACGATTTTAGGAAAAAAGCTCCTTGGCAGAGCTTTTATCTCCATAGAAACAGCCTCCACCAAATATTTCAGTCAGGATGTAGGCTGCAAGACAGCACCAAACTGGCACTGCAGTGGTTAATGATTCATTAGCATATAATGGTCATTTCTGGCTCCTTTTATGTTTAGGCTAGTTTACAATTGTCAAGTACAGTGTACCACAAGGGTCAGTGCTGGGGTCATTATTATTTCTGCTGTAGTAGGTTCCATTACTACAACAGCAGGGAAAGCAACTTTGAACTCTCAGAAATTAGCTAATGTTTAATCCACCAAGTTGCTAATATTTTCCAAGCCGTTCGAACAGGAGTCGTCTCCGAGTCTAGGTTCCGACAAACCCATCAAATGTTGAATTTATTGCAAACCAAGGAGTTTAATGTATAATGTACATATTATAGTGCAGCTTACGTTAAACATGCTTACTGTACATGACTGCAACTTTTCCTCACTACATTTCCCAGCGCTCAACACTCCCGTAGCGGTCCGAATCTAGCACAGAAGAGTATTGTAGTGCGCAGCCACTTACATTAAACTTAGGGGTGGGTACTGATACAATATGAATCACGATATACGGGAAACAATACGATTATATCACGATATTCCACATAGTTCACTGAAAATAGAAAAACAGCTGAAATACAAGTTACAGTTTATAATCTGAGTCGTCTTAATACATCACATCACACTGATAACTCAGCGAACAAACTGAGTCAAAACCCTGTCCTGTGACATCTACAGGAGCGGAGAAAATATGGTTTCTACTGAATGTTATTTCATGCATATTATCTCATTCTAGTTGTACAGTCGAAATATTGTCAATAGGACCATCATAAAACAGGGACATCATGTACTTTTATGCTGTCCTGGTTTCAATACATGGAATTTTTAAAGGGTTTACACATAAAATAATGGCAGGCTATAAGAATTTTTGAATTTTATGACTAAATATTGTTTCCAAACAGTTGAAACAGGGCTGTCAAACGATTTCAATATTTAATCAAGGTAATCAAACTAAGTTTATCACATTAATCACATTTTTTTTCTTTAAAAAGCACTACATGGTCATGTAGTGGACAAAATCAGGCTCAGATTTTGAAAGTGATTCTAAGAGCACGGAGGTGTCATTTTCACAGCCACAAACCCTAACCTTAACCAAACTGAAAGTCTTTACTGACTGAATGTGCTGCATTCAAGGAAGAACCCTTGGGAGAAGGTTGTTTAAACAATGCCACAACAATGCTGTAACCCAGGCTAAAAGGTGGTCGTAGAAATATTTTAGGGCCAGGCAGTGTATTTGGTTTAGTGATGGCAAAGCTGGCAGGATTGTTTGAACAAACACTAAAAAAATATAAAATAATATAGCCTAGTTATTTTTCAGTGACTTTTTAAGCGCTTACTAAAGTAAGTCCTCAAGTTTGCCAGTCTCAAGTGCTTCAATCAAAAATGTAACAACAGCCCGACTGCAACTGTGTACGTGACTCTCTGTAGTTTAGCGGCTTTGTTGAGGGAAGTGAGCTTCTCCTAAATTGCGAGAGAAGTACCAGCATGCTGCCGCAGCCACAGAAGTGGGTATGCCATTAGCGGAAGTCAGCCATAAAGGGTGTAGATACGTTCAGGCTGCAGCACATTAGGTACTGAAAGGCTGTTACTGAAAGGGAAGAGACTCAGGATAACAGCTAACCCAGCTTGGACCTAGGAGAGCGAGGAGACAGATGTTTTGCCCCCACCTAAGGAGGGGTTTATTCACCTTGTGACTTCCACTGTTCTTGACCACCTTAGAACTTGTTGAATTCGGTTCTCGACCCATTTTGAGAAGAAAAATGTGTCAATGTCTTTGCCGATTGGTCGGTACTCATCGCACTTGCTTACACTTGTATGAGTCAAGCTGTGACTCACTTCAGCCAAAACTCGATTCAGTATACCTCAGAGAAGATCTGCGCTATTTTTAATCGCATTTTCCTTTGTTTTTACATCTAAAGTACTGTATTCTTAGTGCAAATTAGTCTCCATGGGTCCAAAAAGGGTTAGTTTAAGAGCCAACCCAAAATCAAAACAGGAATTGAACGCTCCAGTTCACAGGCTGCAGTTAGCTTAGCAGCAATGCTAGCGCATTGAGTTCACCAACAGTCTAAGTGTTTTGCTTTTACTTTTCACTTTCAATCAATCACTCTGTAACACACATTTTATTCTAAAATAAGCTTTGTGTTAATTATTTTGGCCAACTGTAAGTCTATGACAGTATAGCCCGCTCTACCAAATGCTGGTTAAACTCCTCAGTTCTTGATACATTCATTTATGATGGATTTGTCGGAACATATCCCCTTTGTAAATCAGGGCGCACCAGTACAACATAACTCCATTAATGCATATAATGCCTTATACAATGTGGATTTTCTGGGGGTCTGAAAGGGATTCATTCACTTTCCACTATTCCTTATGGAACAAAATTGCTCGGAGAGGACCAACCAAGGCGAGAACCAAGGTACCACTGTATATCCGATGAGTGCCAATAAAATTTACAGTTGGACATAACTGTCGCTGGCCCACATATCATCAGGAGAGTTTCAATATTTTTGCAAATGCAAGAGACCAGAATAACAAACGGCAAAATGGACTGAATGAGTACACACTTAAATGATGACTAAAGTATGTACATCTTGTGCATGGCAGCATTTAATGGCTCTTAATAACAATATCATAGCAAGGGATCCGCATTACCACAGGAAGGAAATGAAGTCAGAATGAGGATGTGTCTGATGGAGTAACCAGATAAACTTGGTTTCATTTGTACATGAATTTACAGGAACCAGAGTCCGATTTGTATGTTTCCGAAATTACTCTCTAATGGAAAATACCATTCCAGGTCAAGGAAGATACAATTGGCAATTACAGTTTGGGCATATGTCACACTGTGTGGCTTTTTAAAAGAAACAACTTCGGCAGAACAAACTATAATATGACATATTACTGCTAATGTTAATAGACCAAAAGAAAGTCAGTTACATTCTGAGCTCTTAGAAAAAGCTAGATCACCAGGAAGGAGTCCAAAATTTTGTCCCCCCCCCACCTGCCATTATCTGCACAAGTCGTGCTTAATTTGTACTAAACACCAAGACCTTCACATAAGAAGTAGAATAGGGCCAAATCTATAATGGTCCTCTACACCCCATGTAGTGCACTACACACAGCTTTGGAAAAACGTATTTAGAAATTCAGCGCACAACACATCATTATATAAATTACCGTTCCAGCAGCTTACAATTACTGATGCTGGCCACCTCGCTGTTATGACAATCACCAACACCTCACCATTTACAAATTAAGCACTGTGAACAAGTCATTATAAAGGGACTCATTTAACCTTGAGAGGTTTACAGTGTGTCTGTTTTTCACATTTACATCATTTAGCAGACGCCCTTATCCAGAGCGACTTACAACTGATACATTCTTACAATCCAAGCAATTGTGGGTTAAGGGCCTTGATCAAGGACCCAACAGTGGCAGCTTGGCAGAGGTGGAATTTGAACCCTGGACCTTTTGGTCCATAGTCCAGTACCTTAACCACTAGGCTATCACAGTTTTTTCGGGGATGGCGTAAACAGTGGTGGCGCAGCAGTTAAGGTCTAGGGATGTGTTAATTGTTTTCATCCAAAAGGCAACCATGGACCATCTACTGGTGATTTTGTATGCTTTAATTATGTAACAGCATCGACATCTATTCACCACAGGAGCAGGGTCACAACAATACTGTTCGAACCGAGGGTTTCTCATCTCTGCCTCCTTGCGTCTTCAGTTTCTTGAGTTTGCCACCGCCACCTCTGGAGCTTCGTCTATGGTCTAGACTAGTCTTGGCAACAATGTCTACAGTTAAAAGTTGATTCATTGAACTGAAGATGGCTTCCTCATTCAAGCCAAGCTCCTCTTCATGTCTTGGGGAGGTTTAACTAGCCAATAGATGCTTTCGCACCAAACAGGGGGCCTAGAGAATAATTAGGGAGGAACTCACTCCCACGGAGCTCAGGGTTCCTATGCGCTGAGAAAAGACCCTTTAAGTAAGCGCTTAAAAACGTCCCTATATACATACCTAGTTCCTAGGTTCCAAACACACAAGAAAGGGGACACAATTCTAAGTAGTCAAGTTAAGTCAGATTTATTTATGTAGCGCTTTTTACAATGGAGGAAAGTCTCAAAGCAACTTTACAAGATTAGATTATCGCCTAATATCTACGTCCAATCCCAAATTGAGTAAGCCTAGGGCGACAGTGGCAAGGAAAAACTCCCTAAGTGTTATGAGGAAGAAACCTTGGGAGGACCAAGACTCAAAAAGGGACCCAAAGCCCTTGGGCGGCGTAGATGATAAAACTAAGATTGAAACTAAAGTCATGGAGTCATAGTTCAAATAAAATGTAAAATATTCACATCGGCATTAAGTGGCCTGAGTATGAGTACTATAAAATATTTCTTTTAAAGTCCATAGGTGTCCATAGTCACCTCTGGATGTTCGTTTGGGGTGTTTAAGCCTGTTTAAAGACAGTAACAATAAACTATCCGAAATGTGGTTCTCATTCGGGTCTGCTTTGTATTAAGGTGTCACCTAATCCTCAGCAAAGTTTCTTCTTGCTGCCGTCACCTCAGGTTGTCCATTTATGGTCTGTACTTGGTGTTTTTCCAAAGGTTTGCCTACAGTGTCTATAGTTAAAAGGTATGTCTGACTCTGAATGGCGCCCTGCCCAGGGTGGTTTCCGCCTTGCACTCTGTGCTGCCTGTTAGTCCCCAGCCCCTGCCACCCTGAACTGGATTAAGCCAGTATTGAAAGTGAGGATGTTTGAATATCACTGGTATTACTAAAAATGACACACAAAGAAAGTACTTTGGTTTTATACATGTGTACATTTTAAGTTTCTTCTTGCTTGTCCATTTATGGTCTGTACTTGGTGTTTTTCCAGAGGTTTGCCTACAGTGTCTATAGTTAAAAGTTCATTCATTGAACCGAAAATGGCTTCCTCATTCAAGCCTGGTTCCTCCTCGAGTCTCGGGGACGTTTCCCTTGCCGCTGTCGCCTCTGGCTGCTCATTTGGGGTATTTAAGGCTTTCTGGCGACAGTAAAAATGTATAGGAATAAACTGTATTTCAGACACGTTTCTCTTGTGCCTGCTTTCTCTTTAGGTTTCTCCTTATCAACCCCGGCGAGTTTTCTTTCTTGCAATGTCATATTTGTAGTCCAGACTCGGGTCCTTAAGCCGCTTTAGGACGTCTATTTAAATAAGGTTAGATTCCATGGGCAGTACTTAAATGGAAAAGTTAGAGCTTGTAGGCCGTCCGGGTCTTTAGCAAGCTAACTGTACATTACCTAATTCGAGACTGAAGCTGCTTTATTCTCTATTTCAATTTTTATTTGCGCACAGCTAAAAAGGGCTCGTGAGAAACCCGGAACACGCTGTACATTTTTTAGCCGCCGGCTTTAGCAGACATGCTCATTCTTA
The DNA here is from genome assembly GCA_025084515.1 of Ancistrus triradiatus. Lineage (NCBI taxonomy): Eukaryota > Metazoa > Chordata > Actinopteri > Siluriformes > Loricariidae > Ancistrus > Ancistrus triradiatus. The sequence goes on from JAJAGP010001753.1 coordinate 35,944, forward strand.
CAGCGCTGAAGGCTAGCGGACTAACCGGCTAACCAACTCCTCAGCTACACTGCTGGCTAACTGCGATTAAATTACATACCTTGTACTTCTTACTCCCGCGGTAACGTTGGCGCATCCGCACGCCTCTGTGTTTAACTCGCTAAACTGAGCGTCCGCTCTTTATTGTAAAACATCACCAATTTTATACTTATCAGGATATTTACCTTATGCAGCCTCCTGCTTGCCGCCATCTTGGATTTGCTGACTAACTACCCACGATGCACTTCGCTATCAAGAGGCGTACTATTCTGGAAAACCCCTTAGCTCGCGCGTGCACTGATGGGCCGCATACTAGCTTACTAAGTAGTCTGGGAAGTAAGTCCGCTGTGGATCGTGTGGTTCCGGTGTTAACATACTGTGTAGTACGGCAGTGTGCTTTCTGTAACCCTTCCTCGTCTACAAAAGTAGCTTTATGTGTCACAACAATCCCACAGATTCCTATGTCATGCTTCAAAACATACAAATTGTATTACATGTACATTTGTCCATTCCAGTGGACACTGGTTCCAATAACTCACAATAAAGACAATGTTATAATATTCTTATTATTTGGATCTATGTATTTACAATTTGTGTTCTGATAGTTACAATATTCTTACAAATAAAACTTCCCTCATAAAAACAACTTTCTAAAGCTGAACCAAGATGTTACCACATTAAGTCGTTTAATCTGCTGTGTAGCCTTTGGTTAGCCTAGCTGGTTAAACTAGCCTTTGGCCAGTTTACATTTATCTATCTATCTATCTATCTATCTTTCTATCTATCTATCTATCCATCCGTCCATCCGTCCGTCCATCCGTCCAGTGGTATCTGTCACCCTTAAAGTCCTGTAATTTGCAAGATGGGGCTTCCATGGATTGGACTTGCTTGTCCAGCAATTCAGACAGAAGCTGTCTATCAGTCTTTCAATCAGTCATCTACCTATCTGTCTATGAGTTCCCCTCATACTACCAAGGCTCTGGCCTGTCAAGGCATGGACTCCACAAAACCTCAGAAGGTGTCCAGTGGTATCCGGCACCTAAACGTTAGCAGGAGACCCTTAGAGTCCTATAATTTGCAAGGTGCGGCTCCCATGGATTGGACTTGTTTGTCCAGCAATTCACAGTGAAGCTGTCTATCCATCCATCCATCCATCCATCCATCCATCCATCCATCGGTATCTGTCACCTAGACATTAACAGAAGACCCTTAAAGTCCAGTAATTTGCAAGGGGCTTCCATGGATTTGATTTGTTTGTCCAGCAATTCACACAGAAGCTGTCTATTAGTCTGTCTTTCTATCAGTCATCTATCTATCTATCTATCTATCTATCTATCTATCTATCTATCTATCTATCTATCTATCTATCAGTCTTTCTATCAGTCATCTACCTATCTATTTATGAGTTCCCCTCATACTACCAAGGCTCTGGCCTGTCAAGGCATGGACTCCACAAGACCTCAGAAGGTGTCCAGTGGTATCCGGCACCTAAATGTTAGCGGAAGACCCTTAAAGTCCTGTAATTTGCGAGGTGAGGCTCCCATGGATTGGACTTGTTTGTCCAGCAATTCACACTGAAGCTGTCTATCCATTCATCCATCCATCCATCCATCCATCTATCCATTGGTATCTGTCACCTAGACATTAGCAGAAGACCCTTAAAGTCCAGTAATTTGCAAGGGGCTTCCATGGATTTGATTTGTTTGTCCAGCAATTCACACAGAAGCTGTCTATCAGTCTGTCTTTCTATCAGTCATCTATCTATCTATCTATCTATCTATCTATCTATCTATCTATCTATCTATCTATCTATCTATTTATCTATCAAATGGTTTGCAATAACATTTTATTGGCACAGAAAGAAATACTGAATACAAGTGTATACACTTATCAGTCATACCATTAAAACCAGTCCAGTGGTATCCGGCACCTAGATGTTAGCGGAAGACCCTTAACGCCCTGTAATTTGCAAGGTGGGGTTCCCAAGGTGGGGTTTGTCCTGCAATTCTCACAGAAGCTCAATCCAATTGAGATTTGGATTTGGGGAATTTGGAGCCCACGTCACCAACTTGAACTCTTTAGAATGTTACTGAAACTTTGATTTACTGATTCCTAAACAGTATTTGCAGCATGGCAGGGCACATTAGCCTGCTGAAAGAGAGCATTGGCATTATAGAATACCGTTGCCAGGAAGAGGTGCATTTGGTGTGCAACAATGTTTTAGGTATGTGGTACATTCCAAAAGTACCTTTCGCATAAATGCCAGGACTCAAGTTTTCCCTGCAGGAACATTGCCCAGAGCATTACAGTGTCAATGTTACTTTAACTGCCAGTAGTTTTAATGTTATGGTGGGTAGTACTGTAGTACTGTACTCTACTGGTGAAGGAAGTTGGAAAGAGGGTGTCCCAAATGACAAGGAGAATCAGAAGATGAAAATCGATCCATCAAACAAGGTTAAATGTGAGGTGATGGCGCCATTTGAATTGACTTTTGTCAGTGTGGTTAAGCCAGCTACTGTTTGAAGTATTGTATAGTTTGAAGTACTGTATTTACAATAAGTATTAAGTGACACTTGAAAGGGCCCCTGCTACTTGATAATACGAAGACAGTTGATGGTTCACGATTACAATCAAGCATGCGCCTAGCACAAAGTGGGTTTCTAACGGTTTGAGAATCAGTAAAGACAGTTCATGCTATATTTACATAGCTATGGTATAAAAAGCACAGAAGGTTGAGCTCAACTCAACCCTAGTGTAAAGCAATAAGTACTCTGGCTCAGTAACCTCACAAGTCAAACTGCCACCTTCGAAATCTGATCATGTCTCAGGCAGATATGTAAATGATTACACCTGTGCTCCGATTAGATACTGGGTCTTGCCACAAGAGGATGTAAAATTCTTCACTGGCTGCCCTATAAAAAGGCTCATCGAGGCTAATTTGGGGTAGTGTACCTCTTGGTGAGAGATTGTTTACTGCTAGACATGCCTCTACGACACACTTTTTTGCACACATTTTGCCCAGTTGACAGACTTTGAGAGGAGGCGCATCATTGGACTGAGAGAAGCAGGATGGTCGTTTTGACAAACTGACCACCATTTAGGTCGCTCTAGACCTCTGTTAGGAGATGTTGGGAGCTGTGGTTCCATGAGGGCAACACACATGCCAAACAGGCTCTGGACGGCCCAGACAGACCACCGCTAGAAAGGATCCTTTGATCTGCTGACGACCAAGAGCAGCTCCCACAGTTTCATTGTCCACCATCCAGACACAGGTGGCACATGCAATACAAACCACTGTCTCTGCCCGGCCCATTACCAGGCGCTTAGCAAAAGGAAATTTGTTGTCATTTACTGCCATTGTCAAATTTGTTTTGCAGTGGAGTCTTGACCGAGAAACCTGGAGTGATACGGACTGGAACTGTATGTGAAGGATCCAGGTTCTGTTTGGGATCCAAAGATGGACAGGTTCAAGTATGGAGGCCTTGTGATGAGTCCTGCCTTTGCTGTGGAGCACACTGCCCCAACTGCTGGTAGTAGTGATACGAGGGACACTAATAGATCAGCGATATGTGCAGGACATCATGTGACCATGTGTTGCCTCTCATGGCAAGGCTTCCAACTGGCATTTTTCAGCAGGATGTCTTCACCTTATTGTAACATTTCCTTGGCATGTACAGTCACCAGATTTATCACCAATCAAGCATGTATGGGACCATCTGGGACTAGCCTCAGCAAGTGTGCAGGAATTACAGGCCCAGCTGTACCATCTGTGGGAAGAATGTGCCATAAGATGCCATAGAAAACCTGTATGCCTCCATGCTCAAACAAATCTCATCTTGTATCCAGGCTAAAGGTGGCCTAACAGGTCGGTGTTGTACAGTTTTCTCAATAAACGTATCGTTTTGCTCTAATATTGTAATCAGTTACATATATCATCATTACATGAGTGTATTTATTAGGAAATTAAAACTGTGCCATGTTTTCACTTAGGATAGGTGCCAGAGTCCCCCAACAAAGCAGACTAGGAAAAATGGGGTTAAAATGTGAGAATTTAGTGTTGAAGAAATCGAAAATTTTTTTGAATGAACTGAGGGACACTATGGACAGGGTGTCAGTGCTTCGCAGGGCACACTGGTACACAAACACATTAGCTGGGACTCAGCTCAACTTTCTGGAACTGTGGGTGACATTGCTACCCACTGTGAGACAGTGCTTCCCTAACCATAACCTTAGTTACCTAAACCAAATCTTTTTACCACTCCACTTTTTCAATTAAAAGCTGTAGCTTTTCTTGAAACTCACTTTTATTTGCGAGGACTAGAAAATTGTCCCTGTTTTCTGGTACTGCTATCTTTGTGAGGACATCCGAAACAGACACACAAAAACACACATGTCACAGCATCATTCCCTCATAAAGCTCCACCCAACAATGAAACAGGATTGCAATTGAGCTTTTTTGGCAGGGTTGGAGCAGGATAATGAGGATGAGCATGGACTTTATAAGGAGGAATTGATATTGCTTTTCTTTATGGTAAAATCAGACCTGCTAACACATTGACAATTGCAAGAACTTGTCCAAAAGTATGCACACTAATGCAGGTTGTGCGATTGCAAATACGTTTGAATTGGAGTCTTTTGAATTTGAACATACATTTGAATAAAGGCTACTCTTTTTTCCTTGGAGCCCCCTTATGAGTATCTAAGAAAAGCTGTACCTCCACAAAAGTGATTCACTGCAAATCTGTATTGGCAAAAAATAATATGAAGTATATCTTTCTCTGGGGTTCCTTTTATAGCTTTTTCCCCTCCTTTTTTATTTTGGCTCCATTTCTTTTTTCAAGACTATATAGAGTTCTATTCTATATAGAGTTTTTTCCAGTCATTGTGTTATTTTAAGTATATTTAACATGCACGAATTGTATTTTGACAAACTCAGAGCACCTCAGAGCAGACAAATCCTTGCGCACCCCCTGAGATGTTTTGTTGGAAACCATTGGTCTAAGGCAGTTAGGCAGTTAGACAAGTGTCACTACTTCTTGTCTTAATGTCAGTGTATCTGCGTGAATGGCCAAGCATGGCCACCTTGTATTACCACCTTGCGCTCAGTGTTTCTGTATAGGATCCAGACCCATCGCTACACTTATGGCATTCACATTTAGTCATTTAGCAGCCACCCTAATCCAGAGAGAAAACTGATATAATCTTACAATTCAAGCAATTTTGGGCTAAGGCTCTTGAACAAGGACCTAACAGTGACACTTTAGACACACCAAATGACCAATGTGGGAGGAAACCGGAATACCCAGAGAAACAGACACAGAGAACATGCAAACTACATAGTAGCAATAAAGATAATTCAAAATTATTTTCCAGTTTGTTGCATACCCTTAAATTGTCTAGATAATTAAAACAGGGTTCAAACATCACACCTGGAAGAGGCAAAAAGAACAGAACATGTTATTCTAAATAGATCCACTAGAGGACACACGAATACACTGCAAAGTTATGCCTCTTCATCGACCTTGCACCACAGTAATGTGGCAGAGCAGGTACGAATTATCCCGGCTTCCAAGCTTGCTGTAAACCACCACGAGAACACACGCACACACTACTGTGATTCCTCTTATAAACTGCATTATAAATGTATTATAAATTGAGTAAAGTGTGTTAAAGCATTGCAAAACGCTAAAATGTGCATTACATTGTGTGCTGGGCTTGGGAAATGCTAATCTGACTGAAGTAAAGATCAAGATTCATTGGTGGACTTTTGAATCCAAGCCTTCTAAAAGTAAATTAAAATCACTGGTACAAACCACTCATTCCCTAACACTGGGACACTTCAGAAATACCAGTTGACCTAATGCGTCTTTGGAATGTGGGTGGAAGCTGGAGTACTCTAGAAGAAACCCACACAGCCACAAGCACAACATGCGAACTCCACACAGGGAGTTGCCATGCCGGGACTCTTGAACATGGGTCTCTGGAGATGGTAGGTGACAGCGCTAACCTGATATAAATCATACCAAACTAAGCAGTGGCAAAAATCCCAATCTACAGGAAATTCTCATCAGAATCCTGGCCCAAAAACAAAACTGACAGATGGGGACCGTCAGCGTGTTCCACGGCTTGTGAGTATAAATCACTTTGCTTCCAGCTAAGAAACGCAGGTCCTTCACAACCAACTTCTAGAAGAACACTTCACTGGGAACTGCATACCATAAACATATGGAGCAGAGTGGGACCTAAGTGCTCACTTCTGCTTCCAAAGTTGCCCGGTTACAGTGGGCGAAAAGACAAAAATTGGGACTGTTCATGACTGGAAATGTGTTATCTGGCCAGATTAATCAGGTTTCATCCTGTACGTGAATGATGATAGGTGTCGTGTTTATCAAAGACCTCAGGAAGCCTTCAATGAGGACTGCGTGCAAGGTGTGGTTCAAGCTGGGGGAGGTTCTGTGATGTTCTGGGGGTGGAAATGGGTCCTTTGGTTGAGGTGACAGTAAATTTGATCCACAATGCCTATACTGAGCTGCTGGGAAATGTTTTGCCTTTTTCTTGTCATCTTACCGAAGAACGTAACATTCCTTTCCCTGTATTCCAAGTTGACAACATCTGGACTGGTCTGCAAAATCCCTGATGTGAACGTGCATTTCTTTGATGCAAAACTGGCTGAACATCGATGTTGCTTGTCCAGTCCAAGTAGAATCGCAGCTGTAATTTATGCTTGTTTAGGTATTACACGCTGTTCGGTATATTTTGGTCACAGGAGACTGATTTTTGGTCTGGTGAGCTTATACGTAGGCTGTGGAAGAATGTGGGAAATATGCTTAAAGTCTGTTGACATTTCTGTTCTTATAAATCATTTAACATTTAGTCATTTAGCAGAGGTGGCACCTGGCAGAGGTGGGATTTAAAGCCCACAGGTTCTTCAGGTCCACAGTCCAGTCCCTTAACCCACCTCAGTTCAACAACTTAACACTTTTGAACATGTTCCTAACATTATTTTCAGATTTCACACCAAACATGACCCATTTTTGCATCAAGGGTTGGGAGGGAGTTGTAAGGAGTTGTAAGGGAGCTGTTTGTTAAAGTACGATATAATGACGTAAACAAGGGGTAGTAAACTGAACCTTAAATTATATAATTACTGTACAGGACTCACTCTTTATTCACTCATCACATGCAGTTATTAGTGGATCATTCCTGTGTTCTTTGTTGCTGCAGGGCACGTTCCAGTTGTAATTGTAGTTGTTTTTTTTCTTGTCTTCACGTACGCAAAATGTTTCCTATGTAGAGCCTGCATTGTCTATTGGGCAGGTTTTTTTTTTTCTCGTTTTAACTCTTGTCACGATCATGGGGGCTCTGCGGCCTATGCCTGCAGTCTGTTTTATTTAAGTGACTTTGAACGTTGCATGTTTGTTGGTGCTAGACGGACTGGTCTGGCATTTTCACACACAACCATCTCTAGGGTTTACAGAGAATGGTCCGGAAAAGAGAAAACATCTAGTGAGGGAAGTTCTTTGTTGCCTTGTTGATGTCAGAGGTCAGAGGATAGCTGATAAAAAGGCAACAGTAACTCAAATAACCTTTCCTTGCCACTGTCGCCCTAGGCTTGCTCAATTTGGGACTGGACGTAGTTATTAGGAGATAATCTAAACTTGTAAAGTTGCTTTGAGACAATGCTCCATTGTAAAAGCGATATATAAATAAATCTGACTTGACTTGACTTGAAATAACCACTTACTACAACCAAGGTAATGCAGAAGTGCCTCTCTGAATGCACAAGATGTCAAACCTTGAAGCAGATAGACTACAGTAGCAAAAGACACATCAGTGCCACGGCAGTCAACTAAGAACAGTTAACTGAAGCTACAATTTGCACGGGCTCACCAATATTGGACAATAGACGATTGGAAAAACGTTGCCTGGTCTGATGAGTCTCGATTTCTGCTGCGACATTCGGAAGTCATGGATCCACCCTGACTTGTATCAACAGTTTAGGTTGATGATGGTGTCCTGAGCATTGCTTAAATACCAAACCTGCCTGAGTATTGTTGCTGACCATGTGCATCCCTTATGACCACAGTGTAAAATCTTCTGATGGCTACTTCCAGCAGGATATGTCCCAAAGCTCAAATAATCTCCAACTGGTTTCATGTCACGAACATGCATCCATGAGGAATGTTTTCAAAAACCTTTGTTAAGGCAGTTCTGAAGGCTACTAGAAAGGTGTACCTGGATATTTAATTTGTACAGATATAACTCAGATTAGGATTAAATAGAGCACAGGTATGACACAAAATTGATGTCAAATTACAAGACACACCCAGTGAATTGCTATGACTGTTGGCCATTTATTCAGAGTACATTCTACTGAAACAACAAGAACAAAAAACAGTTCTAGCTTTCTAGCACGGCCAGTTCTGCAGGCCGCACCTTTATACATACAGTACATAGCGCTGCAACAAACAGTTCACGCCTTTACGTTACTCTATTGTATCCGGCGTTGCCACACAGGTGTACGGATGAATATAAAGGGCTTACTTAACACGACCTGTGGCACTGAGGCAAATTTGTGGCACCCTCGGTCCCCCCCACCCTCCTCTTCTCGCCCCCTCTCCTCCTGGCTTTTATTCAAATTTGGGTCAGGGGTGAGAATTCTTCACGTCACGAGCTTGCAAGATGGCGCTCGCAGAGCTCTGAGATGAGAAAACAGGATGGCTGTGTGAAGAGCTTCGGTCGATTTTTTAAGGTATATCTTTATCATTTTATGAGCCGTTGTTTGGTTTTATGCCGAAAGGTGAGGCGGAACTGTGCGTTTGGGTTCATTTTGAGGGGCTCAGAGATGCCCATTTGCTTTAAAACAGACCGATCACGGTGTGACTGCTGTGTGTGTGCCCACAGGGGCTTCTCTTGTTTAGGAGCCCAGCTTGGCAAGGGGCAGAGTGTCTTATTTGTGTGATTTAGCACGAAATCGACTGCTCAACGTCGTAGTAGCGAATGAGACTCGGGTTTAAAGACGTTGGGTTGTAATTTGAAAATGGAATCACGTTCGGCGTGATCCTAACCTCTGCAAATGCCTTTCAGAGCAGGCGTTTGTTGGAATTGTAGTCCTGTTTATTTGTTTACATTAGCATCCGGTAAATAGAATGCGTATCGAGCGACTGTGAACGACGCGTGATTGATGTTAATAGGAGTATTAACAGAACTTGGCACCAACTTTTTCTTCTTATTTTAAAGTAACGGTGACAAAATAAGATCCTAGTCCCTGCCAAAAAACTCCGAAAATCTTCACTCGAGGCGAATTTCCAGTTTTTGTGTTGTCATAGCTTAATTAAAGGCATGTTTGTTGCTGCAACGGTCAAACTCCGCGCTGCTTTCTGATATTGCCTAGTTCGCAAGCAAGCTGCTTAATATTGGTTTCTAACACCAAATTGTGTGATCCTTCGCTTCTGGTTTTGCTTTTAACCCCCTTCATTTACCTTTTAATGTTTTATTAAGCTTCTCCTGTTACCCATTTCTGGTAAACCGTATACAGGCATAGATCTATAAACTTCGTTGTATCTGCAAGGTTTCATTCTCGTTTAGGCAGTGATTGGATTTCGTGAATGAACCCTTCATCTCATCTATGTTAATGGCTGGGGGAGGGGGTTCAGGTTTTACAGTGGTCTCTGGGCATGATCCACTGCACATCCTTAAGGTAGTTGTGGTCCTCATGTGTGACTGATTCTCTGAATAAGGGAAACGTACTCTTATTAGTGTTTATAGCGGCATAGCTCCCTGCTTAAGAAAACCCCCAGCATATCCCACCATATAGTATGTTTGGGATACTGGTATACTGGCTATTACCATCAAGACCCTTTGAGTTTCTGTATGATATGGGCTTACCAACTGACCAGCATCTGAAACACGATGTGTGCTGGTCTTTGCTGTGTATGTCTTTTTTAAATCAGGATTGTCCCTTACCAAATGTCAATTTCCTTACTATATCTAAAGGTACAATTTTGGGTCTTCCCCTTTAAAATGAAATGTTAAATATATGACGGTACACCTGCAAACCATCTGAGAAGTTGCTGGGAAGAAGGAATGAGCTGTCAGCCAGTGGTTTGACGAACGTGTGGCTTAATTTTCTACGTTTACTGATTCATGCAAACGTATTTGTGTATGTTGGGGGTGTGTTGCGGTAACTAAATGCCTGTCCTGCCTGCTTGGCATGTTTGCTGTATAGGTGTATAGCTTCAACGGCCAGTTTTGTGGTCTTGTGTTCAGTGTTTAGGTTTGCATTCCCAGGCACTCGTTTTGAAATGAGACACTATGTATACAAATACATACATACAAAACAAATGCATACAAAATGATCTCTTCATCTAGATTCTAAACACTGTAGTGTATTTCTGTTAGTGTTCTCATAGTCATTAATCAGCCTTTCGGTTATGAACCTTCCCGTCCATTATGCTGTTTTCATTATAAATTAATTAGCTCAACACTTGCTAATTAGTGGGCCCTTGGTTAGTTTTGATGGAGTGCTTTATAGTGAAGTAGAGTGGGTTTGAGCAGTGAAGGTCCTGCATTCCTGTCGTAAGGTAAAGGTTTTAACAGCTGTATACTTTGAGTGAACGAAACAGTAGGCGAGAGCAATTGGTTACCTCTTGAAAGCCCTATGTTTCAGCGGGAACTGACGTCATTGGATGGATAGTGATAGTTTGAGAAGTAGGCATATCTGGGGAGAGATGATGAATGTGTTAATTTTGTATTTCTCAATTAGAGGGTTGTCGCAAGAAGAACAGGAACTATATGCTTGAGTTGTGAGAGAAATTCACATATTGCACCTCCAAGACGTTAGCTGCGCCGCTACAGCGTTCTGTCATTGATAGGGTGCTTAAGCTGACTCCGCGTTATTGCCAGTTACAAGGCTCTTGGGTTTCTCCGAACTAGTGCAAAGACTAGCCAATTTGTCTTGTCAAAGTAAATATTTTGGCTACCTTGGAAGTCAGCATAATCTTGTCTGAGAGCTGAGTTTTAGGGAAACAAAAATCGAGTCCTCTTAGGTCTGCAGTATTGAGCGGAGTTGTTTATGAGGCTAATCGCATTCCTTGCCGAGTTTTGTTTACACTTGGGTACAACCGGTCCTTTCTTTCTGCACTTTGGCTTTTCCCCAGGCTACAATCTCCCTGATTAGACCAGTTGTTTCATCTCTGTGCTGGCGCAGGCATGTTCATGGCCAGGAATGTCTACAGAGCAATAAACTGGGTCAGTAGCACCTTATCAATCTGTGCTCGCGACGCAGATACTTCTAGTTCTTTTCTCTGACCGGCTTTGCCATTGGCTTCTTTTTTGCTTGGCCAGTAGGATTTCTTTTGTGGGGCTTGCAGGCTTGATGCGATCTAGAGGTTTGGCCAGACAAATGTGGTTTGTTGTTATCTCAGTAATCCTTAAACTGCACTTTATGCTTCAGGGTTGTCTTTAGAGAGATGATATCACTCTGACTAGGTTGAGTGTAGGGCTGGATCAGAGGCTGTTTAGGAAAGCATTCTGCTGAATAAGGATTTGTGGCTGTCTAAGGTGTCTTTTATGGTTATTCCCCAGACCCTGGTAAGCATAGTTTGAGTTTTTGTAGACATTATGTTCAAGCCACTTTGAATCTGAGTCACGTGAACGCTTCTGGTTTAAAGATGGATGCGCCGAATATTCTGCAACCGAAATTTAGTGAAATGACCGAATAATTTATATCGAACTATGACGTTTTTGATGAAGCGACCAAATCGCAACCAGCTTGGAGCGAGGCGCACTTTGTAAATGCAGCAAACATGTCAGCTTGGCATGGCAGCATTTTAAAGTGTCACAGAATGACCCAAGAATTGCACTTGCAGGCCTAATGGGCTATTCAAAGGGGGAAAATATAGGTAAATTAGTAAAACCAGTTACTTTTGTGAAGTAATATGGTCAAGTTGTATTTTTAATGGGGGAGGGGGAACATTTTTTGACTAAATTATTTAATTCATATTTATTTTACTTTTGCTGGAGGGGGAGTTTTTAAAATGTTTTTGCCAGTTTATTTGAAGTCATATTGTACTTTGTTGGTATGTCTGCTGTGATGTCAAATATGTTCAGTGTTTAGTAAATAAGAAAAGTTTTGAAATAGTAAGACACTTAGGCTATTTAATTCATGCAATGGTGAAAACAGTGGCAAAATTAATGAAAACCTGTGGAAAACCCATGTTCGGTATTCGTAATGTTTAATTTTGTTGGCGTTTGGCGAAAGATTTTCATTTTAGTGCATCTCTATGTTAAACTGGTTGCATCATCCCCATGATTTTTCCACTTGCATTGCTGGGCTGTCACATGTCAAATGTGGATAGACACAACCTCAGAAGGATATGCTTTCCCCAATATAGCCTACAGAGGTCTTGTGGAAAGACGAGACACAAGTCACCATTAAGCTTATGTGATCTGCATGACCGTTGGGGGAAAACATTCTAGGAGGTCCCTTGTATTGAGAGAATGCCACTGACTGCTGAGAGATTTTATAAGACAAATGGTCAAATGACAAATTGGTTCATAGATTTGATGACACTAATGTGCCAGCATATTGTGTATGCCTGTCCAGATGTTTTGCAGCTTGAGTGACTTAAATATTGACCTGATTGAATTAGTAATACCGTTGTCGTTGTACTGGATAAGTGATGGTATCTATTGATCAGCTCTCGTGGCGGGGTAAAAGTGTTTTGTAGGTTTCACAAACAACAACAGCCCTCCTTTGGAATTACCTGACATTTATCTTAAGCATTGCAAAAATTCTGTTACAAGTCAGGGCCTGCTGATCTAGTAGAAGGACTGCTGGCTTACCTGTTCCCACCACACCCTTGGTGATCCCTCTGGCTCGAGTTTCATGTTGTCCTTCATGCAAGCCACCCAGAAACATCCACTGGTCTTCCTGCCCCAACCCCCATCTCTCAACAAAGGGAGTGACCCTGAAGGCTGGCATTGATGACTGGTGGCAGGGACGTTAAGAAGGCTCATGGAAGAGAAACTGTTGAGCGATACTCTCTCTTATCTGTTTTGCACCAGGCCTGATGGGGTCGTAAGCTTGCTGTGCCAGTAAAAACGAGGGAACTCGTGCCATAAAACAAACTGTAGGTTCTCTACAATCTTGAGTTGAAGATAGTGGTTTGTGAAAAGAAAAGTTTCTTATTGAAAGTCTAGTAATGTCTGAATGTTCGGCTGAGTGTTCGGCTTTATTGTATGTTGCTTGAAATTAGCAGCGTCCTGTTTGAATTTTTCTTCACTTATGTTCTTGTGTCTTTTTCAGGTTTGTAGGTGCAAAAAAAAGAAGTGGAAATGGAACTACCAAATCATGCCAAACAATTGCTGCTGCAGCTGAACCAACAAAGAGCCAAAGGTTATCTGTGCGATGTAATTATAGTAGTAGAAAATGCCCTCTTCCGGGCACACAAGAACATCCTGGCAGCCAGCAGTATCTACTTCAAGTCCCTCATCCTTCACGACAACTTGATTAACCTCGACACGGACATGGTCAACCCGTCAATTTTTCGGCAGGTGCTGGACTTTATTTACACTGGGAAGCTCTTGTCCACGGATCAGGTCAACGACCACAATTTTAATGCCCTGCTAACGGCAGCAAGCTACCTCCAACTCCATGACCTGGCTGCGCTCTGCAGGAAGAAGCTGAAACGCAACGGCAGATCCCTCCACAACAAGCCCACAACCCCTACCAACGGAAGAACTTCCAGAAACCAAAGGTTGATGTCCACGCCTGTCACACCAAACCAAATTTCAGGGTTCAAAGACAGTGATAAAACAAAGAGGCATGAGGAGCTACTGAAAGACGAGTTATCAGAGGACGAGGCTTTCGTCAGGAACGCCCAAGTTGCAAACTCGGGCTCGCTCAGTCCCTCTACTAGTAAGAATGGGAGCAATGGCCCCGTTCACAGTTCTGGTGGCCTTCTGGAGCTTGGCTTGGACCTGTCCAAGAAAAGCCCGTCTGGGAGCACAGTAACTGAAGAAGTAAGTCCCAGCAGCATCCCGCAAGGATCACCTCAGTCTGCCTCAGAATCCATAGCCAACAGTGCCTCGTTTGATGATATCGCCACCAACCCACAGAACCTCAATGCAGGAGAGCCAATGGAAATGGGTGAGGGAGGTGAATGTGAAGAGAGCCAGCATCCTCCAGACTCCGAGCAACAAAAAAGCTTCAGGCAGATATCGCGATCGAGGCGGCAAGCCAAGAACGAGGGCCACAAAGATGACGACGTGGAACATGCCACCTTGCCCAATGGAGTCTCCAAGAGGCTGAAGGTGGCTGGAGGAAATGGCAACACTGATCTGTCCTTCCAGTGCAAGGAGGAGGAAGAAAGCCTGGCAAATGGCCACGAGCAGAGCGAAGACAGTGGGCAGAGCGAGAGCGAAGGCGGACGCAACAGTGCCAACTATGTGTATCGGCAGGAAGGCTTCGAGCCTGCCCTCGGCGATAACCTTTACGTCTGTATCCCCTGCGGTAAAGGGTTCCCCAGCTCAGAGGAGCTAAACGCCCACGTGGAGACCCACACGGAGGAAGAGCTTTACATCAAAGAGGAGGAGGACGACGCCTATCCGAAGGAAGACGAGGCGGAAGCCGAGGACCTGTCATCGCAGACGGTCCAGACGCAAGGAGTGGAGTCCAGGCGCTTCAGCTGTACGGTGTGCAACAAAAGCTACAAGGATCCTGCTACGCTCCGGCAGCACGAGAAGACGCACTGGCTCTCGCGCCCGTTCCCCTGCACCATCTGCGGCAAGATGTTTACGCAGCGCGGCACCATGACGCGCCACATGCGCAGCCACTTGGGCCTGAAGCCCTTCGCCTGCGAGGAGTGCGGCATGCGCTTCACGCGCCAGTACCGGCTCACGGAGCACATGCGGGTCCATTCGGGGGAGAAGCCCTATGAATGTCAGCTCTGCGGGGGCAAGTTCACCCAGCAGCGCAACCTCATCAGCCACCTGCGAATGCATACCTCGCCATCGTAAGCCAAAGACGCACAGAACGGAAGACGTGGAGCAAAAAAAACAAACAACAACAGCAAGATTTGAAGATGATGGTCATGAGCGGTATCCAAAGAAGGATTCACTCTTAGCATGAGTGACAGGTGTCGTGGTTTAACGTTCAACTGTTATGACTCAAATTTCCAAAAACAGATCCGTTTGTGGTGTATTTCCCCCCAATGCTGTGAATGTATGATGTATGATTCGGGTACTGATGATGTTTTGTAATTTCTTGGGATCACCAGACCACTGAGCCAGCGTATGCATGGTTTCATGATATCCCAGTCCATTTGCCCCAATACTAGTACTAGTCCCCACTCAAGGGTAGATTGAAATCATTGTTTGTGGTGAGAAATTGCATCTGACCAAACAGGTTTCCCATTTTGTACGTATTGGCTACTCTTAGTCCTGGATTAGAAACAGGGTCCTACAAAGCCTTCATACTGTGTTTTCAAGAGCCTCTGTATGACTTGGCCTCGCGCGTAAACCAACCGGCACGCTGAGGCTTTGTACTAGCTTTCGTGGTGAAGGATGAATGACCGATGGTCTGTTTGCTGGCTGTGCCTGAAAAGTGGGCGTAGTCCCACGTACCCTATTGAGTCATTCTGCACCTGGACATGGGCAAATGGCAGCATGGATACAAGTGGTCCTGAGTGTCCTTTTAAACTGTCGTTTACTCACGTAGTATATAGGGGTTTACTCTCAAAAAAAAGCCAAAAGTTACGGAACTTTTTTTTTTACCCCTAAGGTAACTTATTGTTTTGCATTCGTGAATGTTTAAACTGGAAGTTCTTTTAATATTTCTTTGGGATGAGGGGTGGGTACGAAACGTGAGGTGATTTGGGTGATGGGTAGGATCTTTCGGTGAGTTTAAAATTTTTGTTGGTACTGGTGTTCGTTTGTCTTTACGTTTTCCCTGAACTGAGAGGACAAGTCTTTTTATAGCCTTGTCAACTTTTTGCTACCTCTTAATTCTTAAGAAAAATACATTCACTAATGGAAATGGAGGTGGGGTGGGGGGTGAATAGGGGTATAACGTTTGTTTGAACCTGCCCATCTTTCAACAAGGGTTTTAAGTTTGTCAAGAGGTTTAACGTTAAAACGTAGATTAGAATTTAGCGAACGCGTCTAAAGGTATTTAAGGTATTTGAGTTTTTATGTCAGTGAAATCCAAAGAGACTACCGAGGAGGATAATTACCGTCAAATGTTTTCTGTAAAATATTCCTACCAAAGCTTTTAGATTACATATGGAGAGTAGGTTAAAGAGTAGGTATTAATGAAAATATTTTTTTCCTTTAGTTGTTTCAAGGAGCAATGCTAGTTTTGCTGGATGTTGTACTAAAAACCAGTGAAATTTTGGAAAACTCTGCTGATTGGTGGGCCGGTGGCTTTTTTTTTTTACATTAGTTCACAAGTTTACGCAAGTTGCCCGAGAGGGTACGAGTCACACTTTGGTCTTCAGACGAAATTAGAAGGACTGCACACCAAAAACAAGAAAGGAGGAGCTTTTTTGCGCGTATTGCGTATCCAGTTTATTGGAAGCTCGTTCTTTGAGGTATCGATACACTGGATTGCCTCCAAGTTCCACTGAGGCCCTAGCTGATTGTCATTAACCGTTTGTTAAGTATTTTAAACATCCTTGCATGGTTCAGAGAAGTTCTAATGGAGATTCTGGTAGTTATAGTCGGTAATGGAGGTACTACAAGTTTCCTTTCTGTTTCAGTATATCACATTCCACGTTTAATTACACGGTGCAGATCTTAATCGCATTCCATTTTTGGTTCGATTTTTTTTCTGGTTCTAAAGTCTTGATTATGAGGTGCAGCTATTGCCATATACTGTAACAATGTGTACACGGACCACCTTTTTCTTGGAATTCTCCTCTTTTACCTAACCATATCAAAGCTCAAACACTGGAGAGTTTTTATTGTTGGGAAAGCTTGGTAGCTACCCATAATTTGTCTCATCGCCCCCTTTGTGTTCAGCTATTATTTTGAAGCTTAATACTACATGTTCAGTTGTACCACTGAAACAAGTTATCCGGAATGTAATTCTAACCATGATCGTACTTGTCATTGAAGTACGAGCACACTCCGGTACTGATGGATCAGCTTGATGAGACTCCACCACTACGTGGGATTCCAGGAAAAAGCTGGCACCAGGCTCTCGTGTACATATCAGCATTACCCAGGACGGCGGTGTGTGGCGGGGTGGCTTTTTCTCGACTCGAGCGTTAGGACCTCTAGCATAAAAGGGTTTCAAACTGTGACAGTAATATTTCTACTTCAAGCTTCAGGGATAGTTCTGCACATTTTGGAGTGTGGAACGTTCAACTACATTTATAAGACTGTGTCAATTTCTGTATTTTAAAGACAAAAACACTAGTTTCCTACGAAATAGATTTTAAGAGTGTTCCCATTTCAGGCGCCTTCCCAAAAAAAGAAAAGAAAAAAAAGGCAGAGATGTACATGAAGTTCCAGAGTGTTTTAGAACAAAATGTAGACATAAAGTGTATAAAGTAATAAGAAAGCTCATACCCAAATTTCCAGACTTTTTCTAAACCAAAGCACATTCTGAAAGATTGCCGGCATGTCTGATGTAACGACACTCGTGCATCAAATCTCACTTGTTTACATATACGCTTACAGTCTCCGACCTCAGGAGAGGAGAGGCCAGTTTGAGCAAGCTTCTGTGTAGGTGTGTCTTGCCCTGAAAGCAAAACAGTATGTACACCTCATCTTTATTTCCTCTTTTTTTTCTTTTTTTCTTTTTGTGGAAATGTAGGCTGCTAGGTTCTTTTATGGGTCCAACCACTCAGATTGGCCTGCCTCTGGGAGAGGGTCTTAATGTATTTGAAAAAAATGCCTTTTTTATTTCGTTGTCTCTTTTTTTTATATGTATGAATTTTTTGTATGTATATGTATAGAAGCTGAAACATTACCTCAGATCACTTAATGTTACTTTATTTGGGGGGAGGGGGTAACTTTCTTCTGCTGTAATTGCTGTTTTGAGCCATTTGTCAAAAAGAAGCGTACAAGAAGCAGCTCCGGTCTGGCCTCTCTTCCAAAACTGCATTGGTGCAAACACTTCTTGACAGTGTTCACTTTTTTATCAAATGTCTATTGTCAGTGATGAATGTATTTATTTTGTATTTTTGATCCTGTTCTCACTTTCGCTGTAGATCACTTTGCGTGAGACGAGGTGTCTTGAGGGTCTTGAATTTTTTTTTTGTTTAATTAAAAAAGAAAAAAGAAGAAAGGACAAAACAACAAATCCCACATGGATGTAGGCGTGAGGAATGTATCGGTCCCATAAAGTGTTCCTGTTCTAGGCTGGGTTGGATCTGTTCTGATCCTTGTCTCACTCAAAAAAAGCATGCATGTTTTTTTCTGTACTGAAGACTTGAAGGTTTGGGTGGGGCAGGGTGGGGGTGGGGTAATGTTTCTGTCTGTTCCCTACTGTCGGTGTAATAATGGGACCTCTTTGGATTGTATACCAGGCACTCGTCATGTTTGTGTTCCTTATTAAAAGCAGAGGTGTTGTCATGCGGTCATAGTTCAAGGCTCCTAGAGGGGTCCGGTTTCTTTTTGTTTTTGGTGGGTGTCGAGGGAGGCGTCATGTTTTATGGTTGACCAACAAAGCCAAAGCTTTTTTTTTTTTTTTTTTGTAAGCATGAACTGTCCTGTGCTCGCACCCGAGTCAGTAAAACGGCATGCAGGTATGCCGCGACATTGGAGACGGAATGGAAGCTTTATGAAATGCACTTTGCGAGTTAATGGTGGGGGGTCCCTTTACCTTTCTGACAACTACGCCTGTTCGAAAAGTCAACCCGGGATCGTCGAAGAATCATTTGCTGCTATGAAACGTAGCCCTGCTGCAGCAGTGCTCCATGTTTCCTGTTTTGGTTTGTTTATCGCTTACCACTCGGACCTCCAGTTTACCAAACCAACCCCCAAGTAAAACCAAAGCCAACTTTTGCAAGCCTTTGCATCTTCCAGTTTTGCTGGAGCCTACATTGCACCTAATGCTGTATCCCTGCTGCCTTTTGGCTGTTCGTCGGCGTCTCCTATTAACGTCTTCGATTAACATTCTGCCGTCTGTCTACTGATGTGAAGGGTTTTGTGTACCTCAGGTGGGTGGGTGAGTTACCCTGGTCAAATTCTGTTTTGTTCTTCGTAGTACTGTCTTGACTGTCTATTTGGCCTTGGACATGGCTGGCTGACAACACCGTGGTTTTATGTTTCAGTTCCTCTTGTATTCAGGGGAGAGCTCGGTGCGGCTC
Source organism: Ancistrus triradiatus (assembly GCA_025084515.1). NCBI lineage: Eukaryota > Metazoa > Chordata > Actinopteri > Siluriformes > Loricariidae > Ancistrus > Ancistrus triradiatus. The sequence continues at coordinate 55,281 of JAJAGP010001753.1, forward strand.
GAATTCTGTTATGTGAATACAAACGATGTACAGAGGTGACCTCATCTCGCGTTCCTGACGGTCTTAATGTACAGATATGAGATGAGTCATTTTAGAATCATTAAAAAAATGTTGATCAAACAAATCCGTGTCTCGTCAGTTTTTTTTTTTTTTCTTTGTCGAACCACGAGCTCTATCCGTTCTCGTTTTGGGAGTCTGTTGGGGTCGAACTGGCAGCGTGGGGGTCAACGTGATTGATGACGAGTGGGTGAGATAGCAGCCTCTCCAATCCAGTCGTGGCACAAGCCCTTCGCTTGCCATCTGGGGAGCCCCCTCTCCAACCTTCGCTCCTTTTTCCGAGCTCCCATTCTTGGTGCGTGCCATTTTCCCTGTGCTCTGCGGCCCATTTAGACCGGCCCTCTCCCTTTGTCTCGGCTCTCGAGCTTGCCAGTGTGTGTCAAGAGGCCAACGTGCACCTCCCTACCCCAGGGGAATAGAGGGTTGGCATTTTTATGGCCCTTGTGTGCCTGATTCCACGGAGCCATTTAGCTCCGCCTCGAGTGGTGTCACATGCCAAATGACCCTGAATGGGGTCAGTTTCAGGCACAATGACTAGTATGTTGATGCTGCCTTCCCCTCCCCACTCTCCTTCCATCTGCTAAGTATAGATTAACTATAGTCACATCTGCGAGGGGGCCAAATCGCATGCAGATCTCGCAAGAACCCCCATGAACGCCTGAAAGGCAATTCAGTTGTCAGATGCCCCTGATGCGTTCCACATCCCCACAACACCCCCCACACCCAAGCGTGGCATCTGCTGCCTCATGCAAATTCGCTCTTCAGATTTGAGAACGGGCAAGCTTGTCAGGTGGTGCCACATTTTGAGCTGAAGACATTTGGAAAGTTTCCTTCTTTTCCCCCTCAGCTTTCCAGAAGTTTAGAAGTTTGTTTCGTCACTGCACTGTCCAACCGTTCTTTTCACCCCTTTCTGGGTTCTTTCGTAAAGCGATTCGTTGTTGTCCTTTTGTAGCGCGGCAGTTTTTGCACCAGGTGTCTACTACATCAGTACAGCAGCTGCCTCTCAAACGCTGGATTAATACAAAAAAAGAGGGGGGTTGTGCAAGGGGGGGCTACCATGCAAGCCTGTCCAGCGGCATTGAATCTATTCTTCTCCCGTGCTCTGGGCTGAATTGTAACGGTCCAGTCTGCCCATGCTGACTGCCAGAGCTCCAAAGAAATGGCACTACAGGTGGCTGGCACAAGGAGGGTGCACATTTAGCATATTGATCCTTTCACACGGAACAGTACAGCGGCTTTCTCACAGTGCGAGAGGGGACTGCACTCCTCCCTCTCCCATTTGCCCTGTGCCATGGCACTATAGAAAGACAGGCTTTGGAAGTAGGCATAATGGGCTTCTTTTCTGGAGCTGAATCGAGCGCGGTACAAAAGGCCGGGTTGAAAAAGATTTCGAGTGAAATCTGACAGCTGTTTGATTCTCGCTCGCTTTTTCCTTCTCTTCGTTTGTAGCTGGCATCGCCAGATATGGCCATGCACGGAAAATGTTTTTGGTAGCCCAAGACTACCTTAATTGTCAGGGGATTATATTAAGGAATATCAAGGAGCTAGTTTATATTATAAGTAAATCAGTGGCATAAGTGGTGTGCATATAGTCTATATGCGTATATTGCAGTTATAAGTATATCCTCCTCAGCTGCATTTGATTAAACACACTGGGTCACAGTTTTCCATCGCACGTATGCAGATTGAGCATGGGTTTACAAGCAGAAAGACAATCCCCACGTGCATAAGTACACCAGTGCTGTGTTCAAATTCAGTAACCGCTTCGAGCCCATTCATCACTGTCAGCTTCTATTAGCTCCCCGTCTGTGAGCGAGAGCAGGTTGTGTGATCCTGCTAGTGCCACCCCATGGCACTGCATTTTAGAGACCAGCCTCCATCATTGGTTCCCTGGAAATATGGTCCTAAAGCAGATTCCCCTGGTTCTTGGATCACCCACAACTTTAATGTTACTTACAGAAACATTTACATTTAATCATTTAGCAGATCCAGAGCAACTTACAACTGATACAGTCTTACAATGTAAGCAATTGTGTGTTAAGGGTCTTGCTCAAAGACTTAACAGTGGCAGGACTTGAACCCTGCACCTTCTGGTCCCTAGTCCAATCCCGTGACCATTACTCCACCACAGTCCCAATACAATACTGTCAGTTTGAAAGAGAAGATTATCAAAGTGTGTACTTGATAATCTGACTATTCAAGTGCTCATGTAGACAGCATACTCCCAATCTGTACCAGTATATCGATACCAGTTACCCGATTTCCCAATCCGATTTGGCAGGGTCTCACTTCTTTTGGGCTTATTTACATAGACGAGGTGGGGTTTCTCTTGTGGAATCTGGCAACCCTGGAATTAAACACAACACCTGCTGAGCGGCTGCTGAACACTTTGGAGACTGAAACGCGATACATACTCAAGAAAATGAAGAATTTGATTATTTAATATTAAAAATGGAAGTTATGTCACATCTGTTTGTGAGATTATTGGCCGGTTGCAAAGTAGGAATCCGATTACTGCCTGAATCATGTAAACCTGGTCTCCCATTATCTGATTACTCAAGTGCATGTATACACATTGATGGGATTAGTGACAAAATCTGATTTTCTGCAGTTATCGGATTATTAAGTGCATGTAAACGCACTCAGTAAGAAAGAAGTAGGCTGACTGATGGGTTCTTCTGTTGCACTGAATCCAGGAGAAACACAGTGGTGCAGCAGTTCGATGTAACTTGTGTCTGTCATTAAATAGCCATTAATGTATATATACTGTATGGTGTGCTATTTATCATATCTCACAAAGCAACTGTAGCAAGACAGCAGTGGATTAGTGGTCAAGATACTGGATAAAAAGGTTCAGGGTTCAAATCTCACCGCTGCCACTGTGGGCTCTTTGAGCAAGACCCTTAACCAACAATTGCAATATGGTATCAGTCGCTCTGGAGTAGGGTATCTGCTAAATGTAAGACTTATGTTTGCATATATGTAGTTGTGTTAGCTTTACAGCTAAGAAACTCTTGGATGAAAACTAATAAATTAGTTTGTTATCCACTTTACATTCATTATAAATAACACATTAAATATTATATTTCAGCATTATTTTGTAAAATATATTAATATATTTAATAACATATAGCCTAAAATTCTTCTTCTTCTTCTTCTTATTATAAGAAGTCCAATTACAATTAGTCCAACCAAGGCAATGTATGTTTTGGAAGCAAATGATTTTGTTGCCCTTCTTCTCTCAATCGGAATCTTAGTCAGTTTTTATTTTTACAATAATGTCTAAGTGTGTTGTAACGGCATGGGAAAACAGATTTACCCATGGGAAAATGGGTAACGGTGTGTTATAAAACCATAGACGTATCACTAGTAATCTATGCATTAATAAATGACGTCCAAATGTTGTCACCAAGATTTAGGAACTTGATGTTTTTACTTACTTACAAGTACACTTGTGTGGGCAGCACTCAGTCCCTGCTCTGCTTTCATCTCAACCTATCCTCTCTCCTCTGGTCCAATATTGTGATCTCCTTTCCAATCATCTCTTTTCCTCTTTCCTGCTCTTCAGTCATCTCTTTTTGCCTTTAATCTGCTTCTCATCTCCCTGCCCTGCCATCATCCTCATGTTCTCTCTCTACTCTGAATGCACAACAGTGAAGAAGAAAAATATTATCAGTAGCCAATTGCTATTTCTTGCAATGATATTCAGGAATGGTAGTACTCGTGTTCCTACTGCCCTGAACTTGCTTTCATGTCTTTAGCTGAGGCTGCCCAGAAAACTGGGCCTCTTGCTTCGAACGACCCACTGTGGATGAACGCTGACTGTGTAAAACATTAAGCTATGCACTTTAAATAAACAAACAGTCATAATGCTCATTTTTCATAAGCAAGTTCATCTGCACAGGATATGATATGAAAATAAATGAAAGCTACTACTATTATTTATTTCCACAATCACAGATCCAGCACAAAAGGACATACTGATGTTACCTATTCATCTTTTCAAGTGCTAGTGGTACGGTGTTACAACAGCAAGTCTCTGATGGCAACACTGATGGATCCTAACACAGCCAAAGCCAACATGGAACCCCTATGGTCTTGCTGATTCCAGCATTCGAAACACAACAGACTGATATATGCTGTCTTTTAATGTTTAGCACAGTTGGGATGGAAGCACTAACCCTTAACCACTGAAGGTATTCATGGTAATTTGTTTTGTGGTTACAAGTTGTTTTTTATTTAACATTAGCCAGCATTTATCTATAGCGTCCTGTGATATACCAGCTTTATGTAGGCATTTCCTATGATTATCGAAACAGTCTCTTGACATCCACTGGAAGAAATCTTTTGCCCACTCGTCCAAGCAGTCTTCCATTAACTGTGCAACATTTGAGGGGGCTCTTGCATGTTCAGCTCATTTCAAATCCCCACGCGGAATTTCAAAGGGACTTGGATCTGAGTTTTGACGAGGCCACTCCCCAGCTCTCCATTTCTTCCTATTGAGCTATTCCTTGCGGAATGTACTTATAAGTTTTTTATCATAACCCTGTAGAGAATTCATAGTTAGTCAGGTACTGAGGCAGCAAAGCAGCCCCAAAGCATCATTTTTCCACCACTTTGCTTTACAAAGCTTTGCGTGGTAAGACGTCCTTCTGATCAAATGCTGTTTTTGGATTGGTTTATGGTACAGTAGAGAAATATCTTTGGCTCATACGTCTATTGTAGATTGTTCCGGAAGTCCTGGCCATTTGCCTAGATACTTATTATTGCAGTATTTGTGCAGTCTCTGACACTTTGACCTCAAATGACAAACATCTTACAGTCTGCAGGTTATATTTGCTTGAGCAGCCTGGCAGTGGTTTGAAATTGTCTCCACTTCTAGATGATCTTCTGGGCAGTGAAATGATTGATTTCCAATACTAAACCCAATTCCAGACTCACAGGCATCTACATCTATTCTGTTCGAAGGTGTCGGAGATTATGTGATCTAGGCATGACGACTCCAGTAACAACGATCAAACCAGACTACATAGCTGAGGTTTAAATAAGAGCACGACGAAATTCTAATCTTTAGCACCTGACACAATAATGATCACCCAAATCGATCATTACTGATTCAATAAAGTTTAAATATCTGTACGAATGTCCATACAGAGCCTCTTGGAGTTTTTTAGTGTATTTTTATTTCCACATTTGAACCCTGTTTTTCCTGGTCAGTCCATTTCCAGAATTCACAGGGTTCAGGCATGCCAGTTCTATGTCCATCAAAATAATCCGTTCTGAGCAGGGGGTCATCAATAAGGTTAGTGCTAATAAAACCATGAAAGAAAAGTGTATACTGTACAAAATACACTCATTTATCACTTTATTGGGTACACCTTGTTTCGACACTCCTTTGTCCATTTGATCAGTTCCACTTCCTGTATAGAAGAACTTTGTAGTTCTACAATTACAAACTTTACTCTTTACTCTGCTCTCTGATGGTCAGGACCACCACATACCAAGTACTATTTGGCTAGCGGACCACTCTCAGCACTGCAGTGACACTGATGTGACACAGGTAGGAGTGGATCAGATACAGCAGTGCTGCTGGAGTTTTTACACAGCATTTTCACTCACTGTGCACTCTATTAGACACATATTCCATAATGCTCCACCTTATAGATATAAAACCAGAGACGGCAGCTCATCGCTTGTTGCACAGTTTGTGTTCATCCTCCAGTCCTTCATAAGTGCTCACATGATACTGCCTACAGGATGCTGGTGGCTTGATATTTTTGGTTGTCGGACTATTTATAAGTCCAGCAGCACTGCTCTGGGTGATCAACTCATACCAGCACATCAGTGTCACTACAGTGCTGAGAATGGTCCAAAACCCAAATAGTACCTGATCTGTAGGAGTCCTGTGAGGGTCCTGACCATTACAGAACAGAGTAAAGGCGACTAGTAGTCCATAGAGAAACAGACGGACTACAGTCTGTAATTTTAGAACGACAAAGTGCTTCTATATGGCAAGTGGAGCTGATAAAGCAAGGGGGTGTGCCTAATAAGTGACTGGTGAGTGTATATTCTTTAAGTCTACATACAGCAAACTATTTCAATTTAAGTATAAAATTGGTAATATTGAGGGTGTGTGATGAGAACTGCCTGAACGAGCACTGACTGACTGCCAGGTCGATACGGTTTCCTCTGCAGAGCTGCGCAAGCGTTGCAGGCCATAATAACCCGTGTGCGCCTGGGGATGGGATGCGTTCTGAAAATTGCCCTGTTGTGAACGAATGGTTTGAGGACAGCGGAATCATTGGCAATACCTATTACTGCTGCACACACGCTCAGAACGGCCCCACCCCCCCAGCCCCCAGTCCTTCGTGGCTATACCAAGGGAGCCAGTTACCATGGCAATGCTGTATTTGCCATAATGTATGGATGGACATGGAATTCCAAGAGACAGTGTGGGCTTCTGATGTGGTCACATTCTCGCAATCCTCAACTGGAACGGCCTAGGCTCAAAGCTGCTCTGGGGTTTGAGGAAGAAGCAATAAAAGGTGGAGTTTCTGAACGTTCAAAGTCCACGTGTGAGGTATAGGCACTGCTGCAGGCGAATTCTCGAGCTTCTGCATGGATGCTGTGTACAGGAAGCTCTTCATGGATGAGTTGAGCCCTACAATCCCACTATTAAATATTAATAGAAGAAAGACTAGCATGGTCCAAAAAGCCCTTGGTGGCCCCGTACACAGACTTGCTATGTTCACATTGTCTAATTCTTATTCATACAGAAAGGTGGGCTTCCATCAAAAATATCACACAACACGTCATCCGTTTGTACTGCTTTATACACAAGGACATCGACTCGCACCTTGATTTGTATAGCAGGAGCGATAAAGCAAATCCGTTTTCTGCAGCCAGGCAACTTGTGTAAAGCCAGCAGGGATTGTGGCTGCATTGAGCTCACAAACATGATCTTCACTTTTTAAACCAGATTAAACCTCAACACCAGAAATAAATGAGTTATTGCACAGCCGTGTCAACAAAGCACAAGGAAGAAAGTGATTAGGAGATACATTTGGTGATAAACTACTGATCTATTAATCTACTGAATATACTCTTAAATAAATGCAGATCGTTCAGCAGCTGATCTGTGACAGTGCCAAAAATATTCATACCTCGTTGAAAGACGTTATTGTATTACAGCCTGAAATCAAACATGTTAAAAATACATTGCATAGACAAAAGTTAATTGACACCCCTTTTAATTATTGAGCTCTGCTCTTTCAGCAATGCTCATTAGTAACACATTCATAATATAAAGCCTACATTTCTGGATTCTCCACAGACAAACAGTGGCAAGTAGAATGGGTTGGCTTGATACCCGAGTCAACAAGTCAGTTTAATCTAAACAAAGTGCATAGAGAATGGGTTTGCCAATTTGACAGAGAACATGGCTGGCCTGCACAGAATCTTGACCTCGACTCCATCAGACACCTTGAAAATGCACTGGAATGCCAAAAGTGAGCCATGGCTTACTGTCTAACCTCAGAAGCCGACCTCACAGTCACGTTCCAAAATCCAGCCCTCTTACAACAACAAGGGCAGCTGTAGGAGCAAAAATGTGCTGTACTCCATACTAATGACCATGTTCTGGATGGATTTTTGGTGTCCAGAAACGTTTGTCTATATAGTGTAGCTTTTCCAGCTTTATTTACACATTTAGCCTTAAAACATTTAAGTAAGTGTTCTGAAACTTAATAAAACAAAAGGTGCTGTACTTTCCACTCTGGAATGCTCTGATCGGTAGTCTGAGGGGTAGTTGGAGCGTCTGAAATCCTTTTTCTAACTTCTTCTGAAAGCAACTTCCCAACCATGGAGAAATCTTTCCATTATTATTCTCCACTAATAGCGAAATCCTCAATTTACCCTGAAGTAATTAAATCTGTCAGTGTATAATGGTTATCCAAACCAGGCATTTTACTAATTACATTTTAATAAGAATCAGAAACGTTTACTGTTACAATATATTCACTTTAATGTTAAATAATCATATTGTGTAAACACAGCTGGAAAAAGTTGAATTTTCAGGCTGTATTGTGAAACATTTGCCAGGGTATGAATGACACTGTACCTTATACATCTCTCACATTATATACATAAATGAAATAAGATTCACGTTTAGACTTCACGTACAGGTATGCGCCGTTCAACATCCGTGGTCTTAAAAATGATAATAAAAAACAAAAATTGGACTTAACTTTGGACGTCACGGTCACCTCAACATCCAATCAATGCTGCAGAACCACGAGCGGAGGCGGGAGTTAAGAGTTTAAGAGCTGTCATTCATGTGTGTACACCCGCCTGCCCGCCCGCCCGCCCGTCCGTCCGTCCGTCCGTATAGTAGCCTAGTGGTTAAGGTACTGGACTATGGACCAAAAGGTCCAGGGTTCAAATCCCACCTCTGCCAAGCTGCCACTGTTGGGTCCTTGAGCAAGATTGAGCCCTTAACCCACAACTGCTTGGATTGTAAGACTGTATCAATTGTAAGTCGCTCTGGATAAGGGCATCTGCTAAATGCTGTAAACGTAATGTAAATGTTTCATCTGGCTGATGTTCCGTGTTGTTCGTAATGCTGTTTATCAATACATTTTGGCTTGTGTCAAACAAGCATCAGTCGTTTCAATCACTCATCAATCACTCGTGATTTCGGCGATACCTCTGACACATTTCCATATCGTTTGCATACGGTTTTCTTGGGAAAATACCCTTCATATAGACACATTACAGTAGCCTAAAAAGAATATGCGACCACAGTAATGTCTGGTCAACATCCTGGTTTTTTTTGCTTTTTGCTCATTAGCTCACGTTTGGACTAGAAAATGTTCTAATTCAGTTGATGTGTTAAGAGACTTTTTTTGTGCAAGTTCCTCATGTTGTATAAGTATTCATTTGTACCAAGCTGTAAATGGTGTTCGTCAGTGTATGTGGCTGTCCTATTGTAAGGAGTACTCCTTTGTTTGTCCCTCCCCACTAAGTGCATATTATCTCTAACCTTTATCTACATAAACTTTTCACATCCACACGCATTTACGTATCATTTGCACACATTTTTCTTGTGTAAATACCCTTTATATTGACATTACAGTTCTGACCATGGTAATGTCCGCTCAATGTCCATTTCGGTCAATGACCTGTTTCACAGAACGTAATGCGGATGTTAAACGATGCATACCTGAACTATAGTCCTTCCCTAAATAACATCTCTTAAAGCAAAAAAAAATTCTCCACAATAAATCAGGGGTCGAACCGTCAGTGATACGAACACACTTCTTGTTTATATATAGTGAAGCTGAAGTGTTGAAGACGGGAAAATCTGCTTTAAAGGGAGGAAGATGATTCAAGTACATGCAGAAAACCAGTTATATCCTTCCAATGACCAGAGAAAAGGTGGAACTAGAAGAAGCACTGAAGCAAAAACAGACCGGCATTACACAGATAATTCTTGGGCAATAAGCAAATGAAATCCGGAACAGTTTAGCATGTAACCTAAGAGGAATGTTTCCAACAGGATAAAAACAAGACTTCATGCACCGTCATGGTGTACACGTTAAAGGGAGACGAAAGCAACCGTTGCACATCCAGCACTTTCTACAGCAGATGACCACAGCAGGGAACAGCTTCGCAAATTACCTTCAAATTGTCAGGAACCAAATAAAGTGCTAGTCCTTGCACAAGGACCGTTCGCTTTCACGTGGCCGTCCATGTCAGAGGGAGAGGTCCAGCTATGAGGCGCAGATACTCGAGGAAGGAACGGGGACCAGGCGATGCAATATCAGTAAGGGATCTGGTTTTGGTAAAACTGTAGCATGTCGTAGGTTTTGCTCCTGGAACACACAAAGTACAGATTCAAATGGAAGATCTGGATTAAAACTCAGTGGAATTACCTGGAGGCACTTGGGGGTACTTTTCGAAATGAAAACGTCCCATGGGTAGGACGCCAGTTCACCAGATTCTCTGTAATTGAACCACCCTGCCTTCATACTATAATCCCAGCCCAGTCCATCACTCACGACCCATCCCTCCTCCCCTCCCTCAGACACTGCCACTCATACTATATGGACAAAAGTATTAGGACACCTACATCAATGACAAATGTATGACATCAAATCCATGTGTGATCCACTGTATTGGTTAGTCCCCCCTTTATAGTTATAAGAGCTTCCAATTTTCTGGGAAGGCTTTCTACAAGATGTTGGACTTTTTTCCCATTCATCTATTTCTGAGGTCACACAACGATGTTGGACGAGGGAGCCTGGATCTGTTATAGTTCATCCCAAAGTTGTTGGAAAGGGTTGAGGTCTGTACTGGCCAGACAAGTTCGTCCACACCAAACTCACCCAACCATTATGTTATGGCACAGAAAAAAAAGGGCCTTCCCTAAACTGTTCCCACGAGGTTGGAATCGTACAATTATCCAAAATGTCACAGTATGCTGAAGCATTACAATTTCCTTCACTGCAACTAATGGGTCTAAGCCAACCATTGGGAAAAACAAGCCCATAGCATTATCACTTCATCACCATACTTTAAATTTGGCACGATGCAGTCAGGCAGGTAACGTTCTCCTGGCATTCACCATACCACAGACCCGTCCATCAGACGGCCAGATAGAGAAGCGTGATTCGTCACTTCACAGAACACATCAACACTGCTCAAGAGTCCAATGGCAGTGTGCTTTACACCACTCCATCGGACTCTTGGTGATGAAAGGCTTGCATGCAGCTGCTTAGCCATGGAATCCATGCCATGGAGCTCTGGGCGCACTGTTTTTGTGCTGCTGTTAATGCCCAAAGAGGTTTGGAACGCTGCAGTTTAGTCAGCAGAGCGTTGGCGACTTTTACACACCTAAGATTTTTACCTTCACATGTTCTGACACACTGTGGCTGACTTGCTGTGGTTCCTAAATAAGGTCAAATCAAGTCAAGTCAGATTTATTTATATAGCGCTTTTTACAATGGAGCATTGTCTCAAAGCAACTTCACAATTTTAGACTATCTCCTAATAACTACGTCCAATCCCAAATTGAGCAAGCCTGGGGCGACAGTGGCAAGGAAAAACTCCCCACGTGTTATGAGGAGGAAACCTTGGGAGGACCAAGACTCAAAAAGGGACCCAACCTGCTTGGGTGGCGTAGATGATAAATCTAAGAATGAACCTAATTTATCTAAACTAGGAAGTCATGGAGTCATAGTTGAAATAAAATGTAAAATATACACATCGGCATTAAGTAGTCCGATACACAGAGTCACTCTAGGATCTTGAGTCTAAGCAGGAAAGTCGTTGGTGGCACTTCTTCTGCAAGATAACCGGAGGAGGGAGAGATGCACCGATGCCACTTTTTTCCTTTTGATACCGATACCTGATGCTCCAGTATCTGCCCACACCAAGTACCGATACTAACTCTAGCTAACTTAACCACTCGAAAGGTGACTTTAAACCTGATATTTATAGCGTTCCACTTTTTACAGATTGGCGTACCTGCCATTATTTTGGTCAATGCAGTCTTCTGTATCCCAAATAAGACATAATAAGCTTGAAATAACAGTATTTATTGGTTGAGTTTGAGAAGTTTGAAACAAAATTTCATCATAATGCAGTAACAAGCGCAAGCAGGGAAGCGTATTTCTGAGGAGACTTCTGAGGTCCTCAGAAATCTCCTTTGTTCGTGCCATGATACACTTCCACAAGCTGTGAAGAGCAGACTTTGATAGATCCCTGCTCTTTAAATAAAACAAAGTGCTCACTCACACCCGATTGTCATCCTATTGATTGAAAACACCTGACACTACTTTCACCTTCAAATTAACTGCTAATCCTAGACGTTCACATACTTTTTGCCACTCACTAATATTGGATCATTTTCCTCAATAAATAAATGACCAAGTATATATATTTGTTTAAAACTGGGTTTCTTTTTTATCTACTTTTAGGACTTGTGTGGAAATCTGATGATGTTTTAAAGTCATATTTTATGCAGAAATATAGAACATTCTAAAGGGTTTCACAAACTTTCACTCTATATAACAAAAATGCAGATGACCGAACCCTACAATTCAAAACTGGGATTTGTCAATTAAACTAATAATCTTTTCCACCAATCTTTCATTCCAGTCTTTGTAAGCTTTAGAATAGATTAGCCTTTTCACCCTGTTTCCCCCTTCTTAAAAAGTGGTTTCTTTAATGCATATTCATTTCTGCTTCTGGCTTAGGTTAAGCTTCATCCAGTGGCGCGCATGTGCGTCAGTGACCGCTTCATGGTATCGGTGCTCTCTATTGCAACACTTCCACTTTTAAGTAATACCACTCACAGTTGGTGGTGGAACATCTAGCAGGGAAGACATTTCACAAACTGACTGATTTTAAACGCCTGTGGCAACGGGACGGAATGAAACAATGCATGAATTCAGTGATTAAGAGGCATGTCCCAATACTTTTGTCCATGTGTGTCTGTGTGAGCCTGACCCGTCCAAAAGGCATCTCAGTGACCTGGGCCACCACAGCGTTGGGCTACATGATGGTGCCTTAGCTGAGGAATCTTAGGGCATTAAACAAAGAATAAACAAAGAGTACCTGCTGCTGAGGAAGCATCGCTCGATGACTTTGATCATAAACGCTGCAGCCTCCTTTTCACTCATGTTAGGATTGAACCTTTGCCTGGAATAAACAACATGGCACGTTATCACCAAATGGACCGCGTGCTTAAACTTTGGCTTCACTCCGAGACGGGGGACACATGACGTACTTGAGCAGTTTTATGGTCTGTCCTCTGAAGCACGGCAGGCCAGTGTCCAGCATCAAGGTCACCAGTGACACCACGGCATCCATGTATGGTCTGGGATACAAAAGCGCGGGACGGGAAGCCGTCAGATCAAGCCGAACTCTAACCTTCTCTCTTAACCTTCCATCCTATCCATGGCCTACTGAAATATTCACGACGCCCACGGCTCACCTTACTGCCAGGTATCCGCGGACGCACATCTCCATGAACCACTTAAACGGAATGGCTTCCATTTTGCCCCCCATGATCATCACCATCTCGTCGGTCAGCTTGATGTCAGGCTCCCAGCCCAGGTTCCCTCCCGGGGAGCTCTCGAACATGAAACCGAAATCTAGAGTCAAGCGATAAAGCGTTTCTGTTGATCACCAAGATATTTTACTGATGAATTAACTGAAGGTGCTCGGGTCAGTCCCAGCGATGCCCTCCCAGGCAGAATGTGATGACATGCACTTAATAATCTGATAACTGCAGAAAATCAGATTACGGAGTTTAGCACTTGGGTAATCAGATAACGGGAAAGCTCAGGGTTTACATGACTCGGGCAATGACCGGATTTCTACTTTGCAACCAGCCAATAATCTCACATAGATGTGACGTCAACTTTCTTATTAAATATCGAAATTCGTCATTTTCTCCAGCATCGGCCATTGCTGAAACAAATGGCATCTCTAATCTAATGGTGACCTAAGACTTTTGCACAGTACTGTAAAAGTCTGACAGTAAACCTGGTATGCATTTTGAAAACCGGAGTAGTGTTTCAGACAGACCGATGTGGATTAGGTGGCCTTTTCTGTCCAGCATGATGTTTCCGTTGTGACGATCTTTAATCTGCAGCAGGAAAAGGAGCAGGCTGTAAGCTGCCATGCTCCGGATGAAATTGTATCGCGCCTGGTGGACACAAGAGCACAGGCAATCCATCAGGACACCTATTTAAGCAAATGCATAACTGATAGAATCAAGGGTTTAGAGCTTTTAGGTCCAAATAAGTTGCATCACAAATCTTAAAGGATCAACTAGTCAAGTCAAATTGATTTATATAGCACTTTCACAACGGCGCATTATCTCAAATATCTAGGCCTACAGCCCTGGTTGAGCAAGCCTAGGGTGACAGTGGAACCCAATCTATATGGGCAAGCAAGTAATAAGCGAGTTAGGTCTAGAAATGATCACCTGCTGGAAAGCCTGAGTGGACTCGTCTCCGTACTGGTTCCTAAAGTATTCGTACATGCCGAAATCAGTCTGCCGGCCAAGCTGATCACGAGACTTACAGTCCGGGATGCATTCAATTACACCACACTGCAAAAACACAAACGACAGCCAATGGTTTTTACACCCGCATTATCAATTACCGTGTACCTCGGTTCTCGTCATTAATTCGTTCCAGAAAGCGAAGTACCGAAAACGACGGGTACCAAGATAATTTTTCCCATACGGAATAATATAATATGAATTCATCCGTTCCAGACCCCAAGAAATGCAGTTGTATTGTACAGGTGCTCCCCAATTTACGATGGGGATATGTTTAGACAAATCCAATGTATCACAAACCGAGGAGTTTTATATACAGTGGTGTGAAAAAGTGTTTGCCCCCTTCCTGGATTTTTTCTCCCTTAATAATAAACACCTTCATTTAAAAACTGCATTTTGTGTTTACTTGTGTTGTCTTTGACTAATATTTAAACAGGTTTGATGTTCCAAAACACTTAAGTGTGACAAACATGCAAAAAAAATAGGAAATCTGGAAGGGGGCAAACACTTTTCACACCACTGTAGTCGTCGCTGTATTACAGCAATAAAGAACTTGATTTGGAACTCACCCCAGGGGCTGTGGCTACAACTCTGTAGGGGAACACAAACAGGTCCAGTCCCACCAGCTGAAATATGTTCTTAAAGAGCCCGATGATCTGCAGTGCCAGCATGTCCTACCGCATGAAAGACATTCTTAGAAATGATCGTTAGTCTTTCTTCAGCTTCGAGACGTTTGGAAGAGGACTAACCTGTCTGCAGTCATCTCCTACTTTGAAGATGGCGGCCTGCCAGCAGACCTTTAGCGTGGTATCGGCATTTTCGTCGCCGTCGTCTAGGGAATCGGAGGGGCAGCGCAGACCTTGGACATATAATGAAAACAATAACCAGCCATACAGTTGCATGCATGTCAGGATTGAGCAGTTATTAATAAAATGATTTTAATTTGCTGGAACGCCACCGCAGTGACCCGGGGTTGGATCGGATACCATGCAGGAGCAACTGGCTGCTCCAACAGTAACCACTACCCACTAATCTGAGCTTTATTCCGTAGTTACACAGAACTGCAAAGAGGAGCGAGAGCAGGATACGCTACACACCTTCCTTCTCGAGTTCGCTCACTCCACATCGCTTGACTTTGAACTTTGCCAGATAAGGAGCTTTGGCAGCGCTATAACAGACAGATATACGAGAAAAACCATTAGAACCTCACAAAAATACTGGCACTATAACGAGCAGTGGCTATCACGATAATACATAATATGCTTTTATTCTTAAGCCACACCTCTGCATGGGAGTTCCTGACATGTAGTCTATATCTAGAACGATGGCTTCGGGATTGCTTGGTAAGTAGCACCCTGGAAGAGTGAAAACAACAAAACATGGCACAAAAATTCTTAAGTCGAAGGAAAATGGACAATATAATTCAGTGGTACCTAGGCTCTTGTCTATCTGTTCCTGAAGGCTTGTCGAGAACCGGAAACAAGTACCAAGCAAATTTGTCCCCATAAGGAATAATGTAAATTGAATTCATTCATATGCATTAATGGAGTTGTATTACACAGGTGTGCTCCCTGATTTACCATGGGGATACGTTCCAACAAA
The DNA here is from genome assembly GCA_025084515.1 of Ancistrus triradiatus. Lineage (NCBI taxonomy): Eukaryota > Metazoa > Chordata > Actinopteri > Siluriformes > Loricariidae > Ancistrus > Ancistrus triradiatus. The sequence goes on from JAJAGP010001753.1 coordinate 71,014, forward strand.
TCCATCGTAAGTTAAATGCATCATGAACCGATGAGTTTAATATAGTCTATTCTGTATCACAGCGGAGCCAATTACACATGAACACTTTCATTAACCTACAGTTGGCCAAAATCATTAACACAAAGCTTATAATAAAGTGTTGAAAAATTGCATGCAATTTAGTGAGAATTGGATTGAATGTGAAAAGTAAAAGCAAAACACTTACTCTATTGGTGAACTCAGGGTGCCATTATTGTGAATCTGAATCACCAAATCTCTGCGTACTAAACTGTGAATCGTTATTCGACGAGAACCAAGACAAATGTTTCAGCCGAGTTCCGAGGTGGCTAAGAACCGAGGTACCACTGTATACTTTCGAATAAAGAATATGCACTTACCTGGCTGAACTTTTATATCGGACAAGGCTTTAAGACAAGCACGTTTTCTCTCCTCTCCTTTCGGGACTGGTCTGCTCAAAAGAAGGCGATATACACATGTAATCATGCACAATGCCTAAACATTCTGAAAGTGTGCATGCCGTTTATCTTTTATGGACACCAAAAGCCGTCTTCTGCGCTGTTCATTGCAACTACTGCTCTACAATCTGGCTGTTAATATACAGTGGGTCAAAAAAGTATTTAGTCAGCCACTGATTGTGCAAGTTCTTCTACTTAGAAGGATGAGAGAGGTCTGTAAGATACACTTCAACTATGAGAGATAAAATGAGAAAAAAAAAATCCAGGAAATCACATTTTAGGATTTTTAAAGAATTTAATTGGAAATTATGGTGGAAAATAAGTATTTGGTCAATAACAAAAGTTCAACTCAATACTTTGTAACATAACCTTTGTTGGCAATGACAGAGGTCAAACGTTTCCTGCAAATCTTCACCAGGTTGGCACACACTGTAGCTGGTATTTTGGCCCATTCCTCCATGCAGATCTCCTCCAGAGCAGTGATGTTTTGGGGCTGTTGCTGGGCTACACGGACTTTCAACTCCCTCCACAAATTTTCTATGGGGTTGAGGTCTGGAGACTGGCTAGGCCACTCCAGGACCTTGAAATGCTTTTTACGGAGCCACTCCTTCGTTGCCCGAGCGGTGTGTTTGGGATCATTGTCATGCTGGAAGACCCAGCCACATTCCGTCTTACATTTTCTTACAATTGCTCCCACAGTTGATTTATTCACACCAACCTGCTTGCCTATTGTAGATTCACTCTTCCCAGCCTGGTGCAGGTCTAAAATTTTCTTCCTGGTGTCCTTCGACAGCTCTTTGGTCTTGGCCATGGTTGAGTTTGGAGTCTGACTGTTTGATTTACAATTAAATTCTTTAAAAATCCTACAATGAGATTTCCTGGATTGTTTTCTCATTTTATCTCTCATAGTTGAAGTGTAGCTATGATGAAAATTACAGACCTCTCTCATTTTTCTAAGTAGAAGAACTTGCACAATCAGTGGCTGACTAAATACTTTTTTGCCCCACCGTATGTATTAAGTAGCTTAATAACCTTGTTAGACGACTGACATATAGGTAATACAGGCATACGCATGGCCATACTTTATATCAGATCGAATAGTAATTTATTACCATCGCCCATCTATACCTTTGGCACATCACTAACAAAACATACACGTTGAAGGACAGGTGCGAGAAAACGTACTTAATGATGGCAGAGACGTTGGTGATCTTGTTGAAGAAGTCAAACTCGCGCTGGTAGAAGTCTTTAGCAGGGCCAGACAGGGAGTTTATGATCTCCTCCATCATCTGCTCGAGCAGCTCGCCAATGTCGGCTGTGACAAAAACAGGTCAAGCTAAAATCAAATCAAATACAATTTAAAACATACAGTTTAAGAGACGACCACCGGAGTTGTGATTCTTAAATCATTTAGAACGGTTATTCTATATGAAGGCCATCACACACCTTAGGGCATTGCCATTCAAATGACTGGAGGGGAAGAAGCAGAATGAATTTAAAGCATTGATAGTTTACGACAATCTACACCCACATTGCATTAATCAAAGACATTATCAGTCTTTATCTGTGCACCAAATGCAGTTGAAGCCCATTATCTGAAGTCGAATTCCCCTAAAATCCCCAAACTCCAACCAACCATCCGACTATAACAAATGACGATCTGAAAATGAAAGCTGAGAAATTAAATTCCACATCGAGTCAGTGTGTCTCAGTGTAACATAGCAGGTGCTGGCGGAGCTACCTGCACCTCGCGTTTCCTTCCTATGACTGAATGACTTACATTATTAATGTAACGCTGTAAAGGAAACTCACAGAGATACACCAAAGGATCTCTTTTTTTTCCATGTTTTAAAACCCTGCCTTTCCTGGTCAGGTTTGTGGGGGCACCGCGTGCCCTGGATAGGGCAGGCACTGGTTGCAGCTCACATCTACTGTATTAAGCTGTTATTACTGAAAGAAGGCGAGCCACAACGAGATAGGGATTCTAACCTAAGCTATTCAAACAGGGTTTGACTGTATATATGAAGCTGGTATATGTTGGAAAGCCTATGGAAAGATTCCTGCAGTTATCCGACTATTCAAGAGGTCATGTAAACTATGGAGGAGCAAATGTCAAGAAATAATGAAATAAATAATCATACAAATACATTAGCCATGTTTTTATTTATATACTATTCTTATACCATTGTTTTTTTATATACTATATGTTGAACACCAATTAATTCATTTATTTATTTGTGGTTCCCTTTATTTACTTCTTGAATTATAGATTTATTAACTGATTTGTCAAGTTTGGTCCTCCATAATCAACAGCATACTTCATGTAAACAGGATTATGGTCTGAAAATCGGAGTATGAAAGCCGATAGAGAGCTGGACTTATCTCAGTAATCGGATTTCTCAGCATGTGTATCCCGTTAGATGGGTTTTCTCAGTCCGCGCAGGCACGCAACGGTAACCCATGCCGGGTAACAGGTGCCGAAGAAGTTCTGAATGGAGTTTTGCCTCTAGCTGCACCTTCCATTTCCTTCGCATCACTGGCTAACTTCAATTATTCCGTGATTAAATACAATGCCAAGCTCTAAAAGACCTGGGGGGGTAAGGTGGGAACTCTAGTGCATGGCGTGCCCTGGACACAGCTGGCACTGGTTGATACAGTTGCCAGATCTGGTTATTAAAAGAAACGTAGGTTTTTTTTTTAGGATTTTTCCATTGACCCGATGGCTTATTTTTCCAGCGGGATCTGGCAACCCCGGAATTAAACATGGCATGGAATTAAACGAAATCAGTACCGAACATTACTTAGGAGACTCTGAAATGCAGTATATGCTTGAGGAAATGAAGGATTTCATTATTTACTTTAGGCACTTTAACAATAACCTCACATCCTTCCATGAGATTATTGGCTGGTTGCAACGTAGAAATCCGCTTACTGCTGTAAACCCTGAGTTTTCCCATTATCTGATTACCCAAGTGCATGTCATCTCGATGATCAGATTACAGACAAAATCTGATTTAACGGATTTGTAGGTGCATGTAAATGCACTCTAGTATGTTAAGTAGTATACATCTATTCTGTTGCTTATTAGTTCATAGCATATATGAATGCACTCACGGTCCTTCTGGTGACCTTCCTCATCCAGGTAGATGTTGGTCTTCATGTTCCAGATGAACTGGTGTGCGAGAAGCTGGGACTTCTGGGCGGCCCACAGTATGTACTCGCGCACATATCCCATCTGTTACGGAAAAACGAATGCTGGTCAGGCACAGTTCGAAAACAATGTGCTATATTTCTTCATATAACTGACGGCCCAAATATTCTTACCTTGTCATAACGGAGCGCTTGCACAATTTGAGGAATGTAGAACAAAATCGCGTCCTGTCCAAGGCAGGAAAGTAAAATTATCCTTTCATTTACACTGTACAGTACCAGTAGGAAAACTGAGATAGCTTGGGGTTGACCAAATAACAGAAACCCCACATAGAAACGAGCATGGCTTTGAAGTCCAGAGGACATCACTGGGCCATTGCAGGACCCCTCAGGGGCCGCTGTTGCAACACAGAGCCTCCTCTCCCTTAGACAATCGTGCCTGTGTGACATGACATGGCTTGAAGGCATCACCAGGTCTCCATACCATGTCTCTGCTATGATCCGTCCACCAGCCACCCTTCCCTCAGACTCAGGCATTTGCGTACATGTGATGCTCCACCTGACCTCAAGGAACTGGTGCATTCCAGATGGGTTGGACATCACATGCTTGCACAATTGCCCCAAGGTGTCCCAGTGTTCCATTATATTTAGCCTCCCTTCTTATGCAATATCATCACTGTCCCATGTATATAGTGAGGAAGGGTCACTCTTCAAAGTACCCATGAGTTCCAGTACAATAAAAAAAAGATGACAAGTACTAACAGCTCTCAATGAGGAAGTGACAAAGTAGTACATACTGGAGGGAACGAGCGAAGCACTTTGACTCCATACTGGGCTGTAAGAGGATGAGGAGGGTACATGCTGGAGAAATAAGACAAGCCCGTCGGGGGGTCAGCAGGGGCCCAGCACAGGATATGGCTCAGTTCGGGTGAATCAGCATCGATGGTGTGCCACGTCACAAGGAACTGTGAATTAAGGCAGGACAAGTTTAGTTTTTAAAAGCCGACGCCTACACTGAACATTCATCACGCTGTGCGAGTCAGTCGTTGCGCCACTGGTTTGAACCTTGAGTGATCTAATGTGGAGCAAAACATCAGCTACATACACAGTACTGTGCAGATGTCTTAGGCCACCATGAGGTTTGTTGTTTTAGCCATGCTATAATGACCACATCTAGCATATTTTCAACGCTTGGACCCAAAAGTTTCAAACTTGGATTTGTCACTCCATAATACTCTTTTCCACTGATCGTCATTTGTGAGCTTTAGCACATCTTTGCTTCTTCACTCTGTTCCCCTTCCAAAAAAGGTTTCTGGGCTGCTACCCTTCCAAAAAGACCAACCCTGATCAAGCTTCTTCGGACTGTAAAAGGGTCAACTTGGCATCCCGATGAAGCCACCAGATGCTGCTACTGCTCAAATTGTAATGGGCGGTCACACTAAACACTTGCCACTGCAACCTACATAAGCTGTTTTACCTGATCTGATTTTTTTATACTGCAAACAAATGTCCTGTATTTTCTGGTTGTGTTATGTGTTATGTTAAAGACACTGAGAAATGACATACTATTGTTAAAAAAAAAATGATACATCTAATCTAACAGTGGCCTAAGACTTTTGCACAGTACTGTATTTCTGATTATACACTTCCAGTACGTATAGTTGTTCTAATTATTTTTACCAGAAGAGCCACAACTAGGAATACACAAAATGTCAGTCAAAACTATTGCAACACTACTCAAAAACTTCCCACCTTGACTGCCTCTGGAACATCACAGACTGCCCCAGGGTCCAGTCGAACCAGGCGGGTCACTTCAGCCACAATAGCCTCTGTGTTTTTAAATCTGAAACACAGAGACACAGCAGAGACTCATCAACATTAGCACATCAAGGCATTTCCAACTATCCAGGTCAGAGTCACAGTGGACGATCTGGAGTCTAACCCAGTATTCACAAAGAGTAAGCAGAGATGCACTCTGGACAGACCCTTTCAACAGTCAGCAGTTACTATCATCCTGGGTTGTGGAGGTCCAGTGGATTCTAAGGAGTGCCAAATAGTTTTCCATTCGTGGTGGGTTTTATGAGGCGCCAATACTTTTTCCATTGTGGGTTTGTAGGGGCACCAATACTTTCCTCATCATGGGCGTGTAAGAGCGCCAATACTTTTTCCCCATCATGGGCCTGTAGGGGCTCCAATACTTTCTCTGTCATGGGACTGTAGGTGCACCAATACTTTTCCCTTCATGGGCTTGTATGAGTGCCAATACTTTCCTCACCATGGGTGTGTATAGGTGCCAATAGTTTCCCCATCATGAGTCTGAAGGAGTGCTGATACTTTTCCCAACATGGGGTTTGGGTGCCAATGCTTTTTCCCAACATGGGCCTCCAGAGGCACCGATAGTTTCCCAATCATGGGTTTATAGGGTTGCTAATACTTTTTACCCAACACGGACCTGTAGATGCGCCAATAGTTTCCCAATCATGGTCTGAAGGGACGCCAATACCTTCCTCATAATGGGGCTGTAGGGGTGCCAGTGGTTTCCCCATCATGGGTGTGTAGGGGTGCCAAATACCTTCCTCATAATCGGGGGCCTATAAGGGGGCAAATACATTTCCCATCATGGACCAGTACATGCGCCAATACACTTCCCATCATGGGTGTGTAGGTGTGCCAATACTTTTCCCGTCGTGGGGATTTAGGGGTGACAATACTTTTTTCCAATATGGCTGTGTAGTGGTGCCAGTACTTTTTTCTGGTTTAGCAGCTGTTGGCGGCTAAGAAGAGGGGGCATGACATTTCCAAAATCACTTGTATGGGGGCAAAGGGAGGGGGCATGAACTTTCCCTGATCATGTATATGTGAGTAAGGGGAGGGGGAATAAACTAATGTAATACCTGGCTGGTAGCTGTAGGGCGAGGTATGGAGAGATGCTCCAAGCCAGGTTGACGTTGTCCTTCCACTGCTTCTCAGTCAGACTGATGTACTTGGACCTCCAGTTGTTGATGCTGGTCTCAACAGATTGCTCGGTAGAGATGGCCAGCTCCTGCGTGGACAACGGGTTGTACCAGGTAGTCAGCCGCTCGATCTCGCTCGCCTTGACGGGGGAAGGTAGAGGAAAGTAAGGCGCGTGTCTGATCTCGATCTCAGATTGGATAACTAACACAGTGAGGGACCTACCAGTAAAGCCAGTAGGAGGGTTCGGCGCCTCATGTAGTACTTGTGCAGCTGGGTTCCTCGGTTGCTCTTCTTTGACATTCCTGTAGCAAACAAAGACAAGCGTTGTAGTTGGAACAGTAACTGCTAATCACTATAGTTGCGTCATCGACCAATAGTGGACCATACTGGAACGTGGACCTGGGTTCAAGACCCAGCGTTGCCACTGTTGGGCCCTTTAGCAAGGCCTTTTTCTGGGAAGACTGTATCTGATTCAATTTACCTGCTGAATCCCTGGCATCAGCGGCTAGGGCTACAACTGCGGCCCCTACCAGCCCTGCCAAATACTGGTGCCCCAAACAGGGGGCCTGACCAAACACCACATATTGGTCTTACCTGATTTCTTGGACGTAGTGGACATTCCGCTGGACAGTGGGTAGGTGTTGATCCAACCCTGGGCACTCTGCTGGCGTGTGCCCACCGCCATGTCCATGGTGTTCCGGGGGTCAGTGGCGGTCATCACAGACAGGCTGTTCAGCGACGGGTCCTGGTTGTCTGTCAAGAGTCGAAGCAAAACGCCTTTCAGTGGGTTTGCAGTCACAATTCTGCGTCACACCAATGGCTTTTTAAGTAATGATTTAACTGATGAATATCTTTCATTATTTCACCAACTCTTGGTCCTCACTCCCACTTTCCAGTACCTCTCATCTTCCAGGTAATGCTACGTCATTCTTCCAGCACATTTATAATTTTTAAAGAGTAGTATTAAACTGTACACAAGTCATATTCTGTGATTTTGCTGTCAGTGGCACAACACACGGATGAAGGGGGCTTTGTGGGGCGGATGGAGACTAAATTAGTCCTACAGGAATGGCCATGCATTTTCCATGAGCGTGCTGATGTGTGAATGAGGGAATGCTGTCTAGAATGGTTAGCGCTGAAGGTGGCACTGAAGGGTAAAAGGTGTGGAGGAGCGGGGGGCGGAGCCAGTTCTCAATTCGTAAACAAATTGACAAATCGGCGGCCGCAATGGACAGGTCGTGCATTTGGAGGAGGAAAAAAAAAAAAGCTCAGGCTTCAAATTTGCGAGGGGGCAAACTGGAACTGCGACGGCATGCTCCTGTGGGCACAGTCGGAGCAAGGCAGGCTTACTTAAGATCGATATCGGAGAAGTGCTGGAAACGATTAGCGATCCGAAAATCCCGGCGGATAAGGAGCTTTGAGCGGGATTGGCGCCAGGCTCACCCGGTGGCACGAGCTGGCTAGCAGCTAGGTACTTCTTATCCGACAAGATGTTGGCGTAGAACTTGATCATGACGCTGATGTCCTCACGCAGACGCTTGTCCCCCTGAGTGGGGAACTTGGACGCCGCGCTGAAAACGAAGAAGGGTAAGTGATTAAAGTGTTCATGAATACCACAGTTACAAATAGAGGTGCACCGATACGATACTCTGGATCAGATCGGCACCAATACTGACGTTATTAAACAAATCGGATATTGACCAGACCTATCAGATACACAGCCTCATAGCCATAACTGCTCTTCACTTGATGCAGGTCATTCCAAAGAACAACAAAAATTTTGTTTCTATTAACAAAACAGAAAGCTCATGAAATACCTCGGTTCTCGACCACTTCAGAACTCGTCGAATTCGGTTTTTGGTGCATTTTGATTACAAAAATTTGTGGTTCTTGTCGTTTGCTCGGTACTCCGCGCACTCGTTTCAGCAGAAGCTCGAGTCACGATTCATGATTCACGAGTCACGATTTGGTACACAGTGATTCAGATTCACAACAGTCCTTGCTCAGTGTGTTGCTCAGCTCTTACTCTGCTGTGTTTATTGTGTTTTTCTTTATTTTTAACATCTACAGTAATGTATTCTTAGTGCAAACAAGTCCCCATGGGTCCTAAAAAGATTAGGGATTACAGCCAACCGAAAGGAAACAGTTATACAGTGTTGATTACTCCTTAAGAGAAAATTTTGCTTTGTACTCATCGTTTTCGGTTCTCGACAAGCCTTTTGGAATGAATTACCGATGAGAACCGAGGTACCTCTGTAATTGAATAATCAAATGAATGGCAAACTTCGCTTACGGAATTAGGGTAGCAAGCGTAAAATCTGCCGCGCCCGTTTCTCTACGCTGCCGTGCGGCAGAATAAAAGCCCTGTGTTGGAACGTCCCCTCTAAAGCTGTGGTCACCCTTCCATCAGTGAAATGTTGCCAGCAAAATCGTATTCATTTCCATGGAAATCGACGCGATGAACCATTTCAGTTCAAATTCGTTGAACTTGGACACGCTAATTTGCATCCACCAATAATTCACTGTTTGGCAATGGTGACTTGAACGGGTGGGGCTTTTGTATAGTAGTCTAGTGGACTATGGACCAGAAGAACCAGGGTTCAAATCCCACCTCGGCCAGTCTGCCACTGTTAGGTCCCTGAGCAAGGCCCTTACCCAATGATTGCTTGTATCACTTGCAAGTCGCTCTGGATTAGTAAAGCTGGTAGTACTACTCTCCAGTAATTCCTCATTCTCACTGAAATATAACTGCATCAAAATGGACGAATATTTGCGTCACCAATCTTCTGGTCCCGCCTATTTCGTAGAGGCACGTGAATTACAAATGTCTAGTGTGACTGCGGCTGCAAACAGCTGTATCAGCTACAGAAGCGAAAAACGATTTCATACTTTTTTTTTTATCAATTTCATGTAGCTAAAAACTTATAGTTCAATTAGAATTCTGCAGTTAAGGTTGCCTCATTTGAAAAATCCTCAATTTACACAAGATTTATGCTGGTTGCTTGTAGGCAAACACTGACAATTTCATGGTATTATTAAGCCTCCTGCTCCACACAGTGAGATATAAATTAATTAAATAAATATCAGATCGGTACTCGGTACCAGCCGATACCCAAAGTTTAGAGGAAATATGGGACCGGTCCACCTTACAGAAGATCACACCCATTAGGCTTAAACAGTTTCTGGGTGTGATGATTAGATGTTAGAAGTCTGGTTTGAAAGAAAGATAATACCTGAAATAATCAAAGGCGGTTGAGTAGATCTTCTCTCTGAGCACGTTGCGGATGGTGGCATTACTGAGCACATCAGAATGAAGCAAGGACAGTCCGAGTGTCAGCAACCTGCATGCAGACAACAGGCTTATTGCTCGGACTCACTTAACCAAGTACCCTGGCATCTGAATGTAACTGGGTGGACCGTGAACACAGGTGTACATCACTTAACACCCCCGATACATTCTGTACATTCGATACATTACTGCTCATTATGCAATCTGGATGTTGTCAGAACACCATGTTACTGTACATATTGTATTTAGCAGTGCTGTATGGGATAGTGTACCAGTACTGACTGAATAGGCAAGATTTATTTAATATCACCACTGACCACCACATACTGACTTTCTATTTTCTTAAATATTAACATTAACTCCTGAACCTGAAGCGGGGTCCTATGGCTGCCACGTGTCGGTTCAGGCTGCTCTTTGGGCCACCCACGTTAAGGGAGAGCGACCTCTGCATCAAGCTGCCAACGATTTCCACCTGATCCGCACTGCAGTATTTTGCGATCTCAAAGCGCTGAACGAGGAACTGAAGAGAGAGAAAGAAAGGAATTCAGAGTGTAAACAGGATAAAAGTAGTATATAATTTATCCTGACCATTCTACAGAATGAGCGACAAACTGCAGTGCCACAGTTTATTTCAAAAATTGTCTACCACCCCGTAGTATATACACTATATTGGCAAAAGTTTTGGGACACTTACAATTCCACTCTATGGGACTGAATGAAACACTTGAATTCAGTGATTAATAGGTGTGTCCCAATACTTTTGCCAATATAGTGCACCACCATATCGCCCAGTAGAAAGTCTGCAGTTTCTAGCATGGATGAGGATGCCAGAAAACTTAGGGTAATAGACAATTTGGGTAGCTACTGAAGCCCGGTTGACACCACTTGCCTCAATCCATATGTAGTGGGGGGTGACGTCAGGTGGGCATGGCAAAGGCTGACTTTCCTCAGACGCTGCCAGTGGATCAGCTTCCACTTGTGCTTTGGAGAAAAGCCCCATCTCCCGCTCAACTGTCATCTGCCAAGCTCCCGCCATCTCGCGCATGAACTGCAGTCAAACAACGAAAAGCTAGGCTTACTGACCTGGGACAGAAACTGTATCGTACATAATTGGCCTTACTTTTTCAGACATTCCTGAACACATTTAAGGGAGTCACACAGTTCAGCGATAAGCCTTACCGGGACCTCAACGCCGGTCCGAGCTGCTAAGAGCCATTCCCAGCAGGCTATAGCCGTCTCCATGCCATTCTCAGTGAACATCTTTAGTGGAGACCAACACAAGTGATGCAGGAGTTGGGGATCGCAATCTGTAAAAGCAACAACATGCGTTCTCTTATTAGTTCATGTGCAACACTCAGGTCGCTCATATATGAGCAGTCACATACTTTTCTATATTTCACAACAGTATGTATAATTTCAAACAATGTATGAACAACAGGTTGAAATATTTATGCTATAATGTTGTAATGAGGTAATGTGCCTTTGGAGCTGATCAGGAGCGCCGCCAGTTTGAACATAGCCTCAGTAAAAGCCTGGGGCTGCCCTCCTTCCAGAGCCTCATTTAGCTGCCTGAGCATTAGCTTATTCAGGTCCGAGGTGCTGCCCGTAGCCTCCGAAAAGTGGATCATCCCCGCAACCTAAAACGCAAAATGCAGCCATTTTTAAGGGCTGACTGCCTAGTCATTTTGATCCTAAACATGTGTTGTTCAAATTAGGATCACAAACGCACCTCTCCAGCGTAGCGATTTCGGAGGTTCAGTGACGCCATGAAGTTAGAGTAGTCTTTCTTAACGCATGCCGGCCTCTCTGTGAGCTGTGTTGCCTGGAGACAAATTACAAACATTATCATATTACATTCAAGGCTGCTTGTTTAGATTTCCAAGTTGAACAAATTACCATTTGGTACCTCAGTTCTCGACCACTCTGGAACTTGTCGAATTCAGTTTTTGATGCATTTTGACTAAAGATTTGACTCATTTCAGCCAAAACTTGATTCACGATTTGGTACACAGTGATTCAGATTCACAATAGTGCTCGCTCAGAGAAGATCTGCGCTGTTTTTAGTGTGTTTTTCTTTATTTTTAGTGTAAATAAGTCTCCATGGATCCTAAAGATTAGTTATAAGAGCGAAACAAAAAGAAACCAAAAGGAAACACAGACTGCAGTTAGCTAAGCAGCCATGCTAACACCCTGAGTTCACCAATAGAGTAAGTGTTTTGCTTTTACTTTTCACTTTAAAATCCATTACTCACTAAATTACATGAGATTTTTCAACACTTTATTATAAAATAGGCTTCGTGTTAATAATTTCGGCCAACTGTAGGTTAATGTAAGTGTTTTAAACATGAACTTACTTACTATTACTTATCAAAGGGTCCACTATGATACAGCATAGACCATGTTAAACTCCTCAGTTCATGATACATTTAACTTCACGATGGATTTCAGCTTTTGTAAAACCAAATCACTGCTTATTAAAGCACATAAAACAACCAATTTCTTCCAAATATGTTCATAGGTATCCACTCTACCTTGTTAGAACATAAATTATATTGGGTGTTAAGACTAAGAAAAAAGGTTCTGAGGATAAAGTACATTTATTTTGCAATTACTCCGCAAAATTGGAAAGTTGGCTTATAAAACTTTTTTTTTTTCCATAACGCCCTTCATTTTGGATAAATATGAACAAACTTGACTACTTACACTTAAGGAAAAAAACAATCTGGTATTTTAACAAGACAATCTAGACATCTTATAGACTAAATCAAAATGGCTACAGAACAGAAAAATATATGATTTTAGTTGGCGTGTCCAAACTTTTGACTGGTACTGTATGCTAGCACAGGCATGTTTGGGTTTTCTAAACTGTGAAATACATGTTTTAACTTAAATATTAAATCGTTTTTAAACATCACTAAGAAAGTATATGAAACTTTCCTCCTGTTGATAATGTAAATGTATTATTTATTCCTTGAGGCTTAGGTCAGCCTTTTTTTTTTACCATATTATTGCTAAATAGGTTCCTTGGTATCCACTCTACCTTGTTAGAACATAAACTGATATTGATTTTGAGGATAAAGTACTTCTGTCACGTTGCAATCACTCTAGCACAAACTGTGATGCCTACATTCACTTTGTAATTATTCTGACTGGAATGTTGGCTCATTAAAACCTTGTTTCAGTTTTAAAAAGCTTTTGTATTAGATAAACATTTGCCAGGACAAACCTGATTACTATAATTACGTATGGAAAAAGAAAAACATTTTAACAATAGCCTTTAACTGAAAAATAGTGTACAAAAGTGAAATAATTGTCAGTAGGTGTGTCCTTTTCACCGATACTGTATTTGGGGAGTATGTTAAAATGTCAAATAAAAATAGGAATCGTGATAACCATGCTTTCATGCTAATTACATATTACTCAGATTTGACTCAAAAGAAATGGTTTTTCCCCTTAAAAAACCAAACAGTTACAATGCCCTCCCACAGTGACGAGCAAAGCTGTACAAGGGAGTGTCCTAAATCACTTGCAATTCTGTTTCTTATAGGCTAGTAGTTTTATCTGTGGTATGCAGTATGCAGGGAAGTGGAACCATTTCCAAGAACCCATAATTGTCATGTAATGAAACTGCAAAGCGAAACACCAACCTCACCTCTCGCCCAGCTTAAAATGTGACAAATGTCCTGCCAGTAATGAAATTCTACCCTGCCAAGTCACCACGTTTCAGACTGTCTTTACGTGGCACTATAATCCTACTTTAAACTTGTAACGCCGGATGATGTACAGCCCCTGTCTGTTATCAGAGACCTTATATAAGAAGGAGAACGGTCACTGGTTGAAATAAGAATGGGACTGTCATTAGAAAGAACCAATCGGCATATTAGTAAATGTGTCAGAGAAGGGGAAGTCTTGTCCCCTTTGTAGTGGCGGGATGCGCACGTGCACGATAAAAAATCGTGTTTTTGTGTGTTATTTGAACCTAATGACGCAAATATGTTACATCATTTTTATCAGATAACACTAAATATGGATTTTAAATGTTACTTTCACTTTCACAGATGTCAGTTCTCAGAGATATTAGTCTGGAAATAATTGCCCAGTGCCGTTACCAATATGGACTCACAAAAACAATCATCCATCACAGACTATTTCTCAAATATGTGTAAGTGAATAGAAACTGTACATGTCATGTTACCCATTTTTATTAACTTCGTTAAGCTGGCGAACTCGCCTTTCGCCAAAAATAGCCATGAAACAGATGTGGGCGAGACGCCGAGTTTAGACTGTATATCTGCTTATTATGTTATAGTATTATCTGTGATAGAATCCAAAGTGAACTCACTCCCAGAGCCGTGCTCTGCCGGTTGAAGCCGGCGAAGTGCAGGATGCTCTCCGTGGCCATAGCCAGGCCTGTGTGTTGAGACAGACCTGAAACCCAGTTCTGGTGCTTGTTCAGGTATTCCTGTGTTGAACACACGAATCATGAGTGTACTGTACACAATATACAGGATTTGTCAAGGCTAGGATTATTGGAATCCCGAGTCTCACCTGTAGATGGGATCTGGTGACAGACGGCGCCCACTTCATGGCTTCCTTCAGGATCTCGCCACATCGTGCAGCAAAGTCTTTCACAATGCTCTGCGTGAGGACGGGAGTAGAATTGCTTTTTCAGTAACAGTACTGTGTGACGTTTAGATGTAGGGGAAGAACATTCAATTACAAAAAATCCAATCTCGCACATGTGCGCCACATTTTACCTCTCGGGCTTCGTAGGTATCAGGAACAGTGATGCGATAGGGAGTATCTGGGATGTCGTAATACGGCTGATCTTTGTGGATGTCCTGACAAGAGAGCAGGATAAACAAAGGTAAGGACGCATCATAAGCAGAAGCTACTTTAACTAAAGTCTGTACGTAAACAACTTACAGCACTGAGGGAGAGGGAGAGGGTCTGCAGAATATCCAGCATGGTCTTCAACACTCGGCCGCTCCACAACAGGTGAGGGAAGCTAGAAACGATTCGAAAACACATAATAGTAGCGGAATAATAATATTCATTCAGTACAATATTATCAGTGTTGTGGTCAAGATGAAAACCGAGACGAGACCGAGATTAAGATTTTGTTCATCATACAAGAATAAAAAATTAAAATGGAAAACAATAATTAGTTTAGAATCCATTTTGCAATCACTATACAGCGGCACCTCGGTTCTCGACCACTTTGGACCTCGTCGAATTCGGTTCTCGATGTATTTTGACTAGAAAAACGTGTCTCGGTTCTCGTCATTTGCCCAGTACTCCACACACTTGCTATAATTTGTACGAGTCAAGCCAACTCATTTGAGCCGAAACTCGATTCAGATTCACAATAGCTCTTCCTCAGTGCAGATCTCTGCTATGTTTATCATGTTTTTCTTTATTTTTATTATCTACAAATACTGTACTCTTAGTGCAAACGTGTCTCCATCGGTCATAAAAAGGTTAGTACTGACAGCCAACCGAAAGGAAAACAGGAACACAGGATACAGTTAGCATTAGCAGCCAGAGTTCACCAATAGAGTAAGTGTTTTGCTTTTACTTGTCACTTTCAATCCATGACTCACTAAATTACATGAGATTTTCAACACTTTATTATAAAACAAGCTTTGTCTTAATGATTATGGTCAACTGTAGGTCAATGTAAGTGTTTTAAACAGTAACTAACTTATTACTTATCATAGGTTCTGTTATTCACATTAAATTCATCAGTTCATGATACATTTAACTTGAGCACCTGTATAATACAACTCCATTAATGCATATAATGCCTTATATGGATTGTCTGGAACAGATTCATTCAATATACATTATTGGTTAGATGAAAAATTTTCAGTTCTCGTCATTTTCAGCTCTCAACAAGCCTTCTGGAATGAATTAACGATGAAAATCGAAGTGCCATTATATATGGTAAATTATTATTATATTAAAGTCTGTTTCCCTCCTTCTGTCAAAACTTAAGTCACCACAAAGCCAACAACATCCACTGTATCCATTTTTCTTATGAAATGTGAAAACATAATAATAATAATTCCAGATTTTGCAGACAAGAGCGAAAATGCACACTTGAACTCTTAACGTCCGGCGATTCAACATGAAACGTGTTCACTAATTGAATACTGAACGAGAAAGGCTGTAACTTGTTTTTCCCTGTTCGCCAATCAGAGTGCAGATTTGCTTTAGGCATGTAGATAAAGGACTGATTTATTGTGTTTTAACTGATTGTTGATATTGAGTAACAATAGAAAAAAGTTCAGTTTGTAATTAAAGTTACCTCAGACAGGTGCATTAGACTCGGCTGGTCTCGACAACAATTTCCAAGTCCGCCTTTCCCCGAGACCAAGCCGAGTCCGAGTCCTAATGAGTTTGGGACCGGGACTTGTGTAGTACAGCGCTAGATATTATGGAATGGTCACGTGAACTGAATTCCGAATTAAAGTTGACCAGCTCAGGCAAGAAGGCCTGAAACTCACGCAGCATACAGAACGCTTTCAGAGGACCACTTACGTTTCAGCCAGGCCTGACAGATATTTGTCGGCCACCCGCCTGATCCGTTTGTGGATGTGATTGAAGTTGACCAGCAGAAACTGAGCGTGCCTCTCCAGCTCCTCCTCGTGAGCCTTCGTCTTGGGCTGTGACAGGAAACAAAGCCGTGAGAGCTCGGCGGTCTTAAAACCTCCGCGATCCAAACCCACAGGAACACAGCCTACCTTATCTGCCATCATTTGTAGGAAGACCTCGAAGACCTTGTCCCCGACGGCAATCACACACTGCATCATACCTAGGAAAGGTAAAAAGGAGTCTTTGATAGTATTTAACACAATAAATATAACATTTCATATGTGAACGAGGAGTCATCGTTCTGACCTGACTTGTCTTTCTGGATTGCTCGGTCTTCGAAATAGCGGAACATCACCTGGAAACGGTCCGAATCCAGAGACCGGAGCATTCTGAAATGACAAGCAAGTCACACAATATAGCTGGTGGGCGCTGGCGATTACTGGTATTTGACCACTATTGGCAGTGTAAACACACCTCATATATTCTAGTCGGTAAACTGAGAGAAGGTAGGTAGACATAGCAAAGTCCAACTTATTGATAAGGGCTGCAACTTCAGGTGGAGGATCCAGCAAGTTAATGATGGTGCTTCGCAAATCATTCAGCTCAGCCTACGGACAAGTATGTCATCGTTCACTTCAAGCACTTCAATCATTTACATTAAAATGTACCACAGAGTGGTACCTCGGTTCTCGTTGTTAATTCGTTCCAGAAGGCGAAGAAAGAGTACAGAGCAAATTTTTCCCATAAGAACTAATGTAAATTGAATGACTCTGTTCCAGACCCCCAGAAAATCCACACTGTGTAAGGCTTTATATACATTAATGGAGCTGTATTATACAGGTGCTCCCTGATTTATGATGGACATACGTTCCGGCAAATCCATTTCAAGTTAAATGTATCATGTACCGATGAGTTTAATATAGCCTATAGTGTATCATAGCGGAGCCTATTACACATTAACACTTACATTAGCCTATAGTTGGCCAAAATCATTAACACAACACTTATTGTGTTAAAAAATCTCATGTAATTTAGTGAGTAATGGACTAAAAGTGGAAAGTAAAAGCAAAACACTTACTCTATCGGTGAACTCATGGCGCTAGCTGCTAATGCTAACTGCTCAGCCTGAAAGCCAAGGGGATAGAGTTTGCTTTCGGTTGGCTGTCATTACTAACCATTTTAGGACCCATGGAGACTCAGATCTTCACTGACAGCTATTGTGAACCTGAACCGCTGTGTACCAAATCGCGAATCGAGTTTCTGCTGAAACAAGTCGCACGGCTCGACTCATACAATTCAAGGACCGAGGCAAATCTTTCTTGTCAAAATGCATCGAGGACCGAGGTACCACTGTACTAATAAAAGACATAACAAATGATCCCAATTCCTCGTACTGGTGTAACCGTGTCGTTCTTCAGGGCCGAGTTGTACTGCAGCTCCGAGCGCAGGGGTTCTCCACTCGGAAACGTCAGCAAGGGCGATTTGGTGGCGATTTCACACACACCCTCGTACCACTCCTCTGGCCATAGTCCTGGAAGATACACAGAGTACAATCAGGAATCACAAAGTGGAACACTGCTACCTGAATGTGATGCATGAGAGGTGAAGAGACAAATCAGATAACAGGGCAGGAGGGCCAATCTGAAGGCTCCGTCACTATTGTAGTGAACTGCTGTAAAGAACAGGAAACAGAGATGGAGGATAAAAAAAGAGGAGGCCGAAGATATGAAAAAAATAAAAAATAAAAAAAAATAATAAAGAGGGGGCTGTGTCTGTTGTTTTTTGGTTTGAAAAATCTGACACTGACACACACGGGTGTGAAAAAGTGTTTGCCCCCTTCCTGATGTCCTATTTTTTTGTGTTTGTAAGTGTTTCGGAACATCAAACCAATTTAAATATTAGCCAAAGACAACACAAGTAAATACAAAATGCAGTTTTTAAATGAAGGTGTTTATTATTAAGGGAGAAAAAATCCAAACCTACATGGCCCTGTGTGAAAAAGTGAATGCCCCCTAAACCTAATAACTGGTTGTTCCACCCTTAGCAGCAACAACTGCAATCAAGCGTTTGCGATAACTTGCAATGAGTCTTTTACAGCGTTGTGGAGGAATGTTGGCCACTCATCTTTGCAGAATTGTTGTAATTCAGCCACATTGGAGGGTTTTCCAGCATGAACGGCCTTTTAAAGCTCATTCCACAGCACCTCAATAGGATTCAGGTCAGGACTTTGACGAGGCCACTACAAAGTCTTCATTTTGTTTTTCTTCAGCCATTCAGAGGTGGACTTGCTAGTGTGTTTTGGATCATTGTTCTGCTGCAGAACCCAAGTTCGTTTCAGCTTGAGGTCACGAACAGATGGCCGGACATTCTCCTTCAGGATTTTTTGGTAGGCAGCAGAATTCACAGATCCATTTATCACAGCAAGTCTTCCAGGTCCTGAAGCAGCAAAACAGCCCCAGACCATCACACTACCACCACCATATCTTACTGCTGCTATAATGTTCTTTTTCTGAAATGCTGTGTTCCTTTTACGCCAGATGTAATGGGACACACACCTTCCAAAGAGGTAAACTTTTGTCTCGTCAGTCCACAGAATGTTTTCCCAAAAGTCTTGGGGATCACAAGATTTGTTCTGGAAAAATGAGACGAGCTTTAATGTTGTTTTTGCTCAGCAGTGGTTTTCGCCTTGGAACTCTGCCATGCAGGACATGTTTTGCTCCATCTCCTTCTTATGGTGGAGGCATGAACACTGACCTTAAACTGAGGCAAGTGAGGCCTGCAAGTTCCTTTTGGGATGTTGTTGTGGGGTCTTTTTGACGACCCCTTGGATGAGTCATCGCTGCGCACTTGGGGGTAATTTTGGTCGGCCGGCCACTCCTGGGAAGGTTTCACCACTGTTTCAGGTCTTCGCCAGTTTATGGATAGTGGCTCTCACTGTGGTGTTCGCTGGAGTCCCAAAGCTTTAGAAATGGCTTTATAACCACTTTCCAGACCTGACAGACGACCGATCTCAATACTTTCTTTCTCAATTGTTCCTGAATTTCTTTGGATCTCGGCATGATGTGTAGCTTTTAAGGATCTTTTTGGTGTACTTCACTTTGTCAGGCAGGTCCTATTTAAGTGATGTCCTGATTGAGAACAGGTGTGGCAATAATCAGGCCTGGGTGTGGCTAGAGACTGAACTCAGTTGTGATAAACCATAGTTATGTTTTAACAAGGGGGGGGGGCTGGGGGTCACTTTTTCACACAGGGCCATGTAGGTTTGGATTTTTTTCCTTCCTTAATAATGAACACCTTCATTTAAAAACTGCATTTTGTGTTTACTTGTGTTGTCTTTAATATACACATACACACACACACACACACACACACGTAAACATTAACAGTCAGTGATCTTTAGACAATGGAAGCAGTCACAATAAGCTCTGTTTACACTCACCTGAGCCCTCTACAGCAAAGCCCATGACCACTGAATAGAGCCAGAAGTCTCTGAAAAGCTTCTGCAGCCTGGGTTTAGCCTCTTTTATGGGTGGCAATCGTTTGGTCAGCTGGAAAGAAAAAGTCGACTAAATGACAAGTGAATAACTGCAGGTGCAGACAAATCATAAATACGTTGTCATGTTTTGTTTGTCCTGAAGCATCATGACCAACATCTAGGCCAAAAGTAGCTACTATAACTTAGTTATAGGGCATTCTAATTAGTGCTTTCATTAATGTCAAATGGGGGTGTAACTACAGACATAGATACACTTCTACAGTCCTACAATTACAGGCTGTGGTTCATACTTTCTTAGTCCGCTTTACTCTGTTCTCTAATGGTCAGGACACCCACAGGATTTGGGTGGTGGATCATTAACACATCACCACCACGTCAGTGTCACTGCAGTGCTGAGCGTGTGTTGTGCTGGTATGAGTGGATCAGACACAGCAGTGCTGCTGGAGCTTTTAAACACCGCAGTGTTACTGCTGCACTGAAACTGGAGCGCATACCAAAAATGTTCAGCCACCAACATCCTATAGGCAGCGTCCTGTGAGCACCGATAAGGATTGGAGGACGACTAACACCAACTGTGCAACAGCATCTATATGGTAAGTGGAACTGATAGAATGGACAACAAAGAGGTGCACCTAGTAAAGTGGCCTGTGAGTGTAGAATACTCTGATCCTCAACTTTAGACTCAAATATTAGTTAGGAACATGGGCAAAAATACCAGATAACAGCAGATCTAAGGGAATTAGATGATTCTTTACCCTGAATTGACATTCAGTCATTTAGAAGACGCTCTTATCCAGACAGACTTACAACTGATACAGTAAAATACAACATAAGTCCATTGTCGGGGGATGGGACCACGGTCCCAGAGAACTGCATCACACTTTCACAAGGCGAGTAAGAAAACACGAATTCTGATATCTCATATGCATCCTCTGCTTAATACAGGCACATAGGCCATTAAGTAACCTAACGAGAGCAACTGCATATGTGGGCTGCACACCTATATAGCACATGGCAGGAACTCCATTAACTCACACCCTGTGTACACACTTTAAAGGTAGTAAATAACCATTTGGGTTAACCATGTCTTACCACAGCGATGACAGGAATGAGCACTCCTAAATTTCCAGCACTACTGGAGGCCTGGAAGAGGAAAGACACAAAGTTCATTAGATCTGTGTATTTCAACTACAGGTAACAGAGGTCTTATAACAGGAAAAAAATTAAGTCTGCATGTTGTAGCCATAAACAGTTGATCAAATCTTTACTGCCTTATGGCAAATTTCAGCTTCAGGTCATGAACAGATGGCCGGACATTCTCCTTCAGGATTTTTTGGTACACAGCAGAATTCATGGTTCCATTTATCACAGTAAGTCTTCCAGGTCCTGAAGCATCAAAACAGCCCCAGACCATCACACTACCACCACCATATTTTACTGTTGCTATAATGTTCTTTTTCTGTAATGATATGTAGTGATATGAAGTCTGCAGTTCTTTGGATGTTGTTGTGGGGTCTTTTGTGACCTCTTGGATGAGTCGTCGCTGCGCTCTTTGGGTAATTTTGGTCAGCCGGCCACTCCTGGGAAGGTTCACTACTGTTCCATGTCTTTGCCATTTGTAGATAATGGCTCTCACTGTGGTTCGCTGGAGTCCCAAAGCTTTAGAAATGGCTTTATAGCCTTTTCCAGACTGACAGTTCTCAATTATTCCTGAATTTCTTTGGATCTCGGCATGATGTGTAGCTTTTAAGGATCTTTTGGTGTACTTCACTTTGTCAGGCAGGTCCTATTTAAGTGATGTCCTGATTGAGAACAGATGTGGCAATAATCAGGCCTGGGTGTGGCTAGAGACAGTGAACTCAGGTGTGATAAACCATAGTTATGTTATGATTTAACATAACATAACCTTCATTTAAAAACTGCATTTTGTGTTTACTTGTGTTGTCTTTGACTAATATTTAAACTAGTTTGAAGTTGCAAAACACTGAAGTGTGACAAACATGCAAAGAAAATAGGAAATCAGGAAGGGGGCAAACACTTTTTCATACCACTGTACCTAGAAGTGTCAAGAGCTGGCCGTTTGACTGTTGTGATTTCCAACCAGTAGGGATGTGCAGGATTTACCTACTTAAAGATTTGAAGTCTGAGAAAGATGGTATTACATTGCCAATTCTGGAAATGAGTGTTTCTTGAAGTGGACCCATTCCCTTTTGGTTGTGTGCAGCCAGAGAGGTATGTTTATGTAGGTTTACATTCCATCTTGCTCATTTATATTGGTTTTTGGTTCCACAGTGTGTGATTGTTAATGTGTGGCTGTAACTGAAGAACCCTGATGTTGTGTATTTCCTGGAGGGAGTAATACGTATAACAGTTTAGGCTTCGGATGCTGTGTACATGGTAGCGTTCCGCTCTGTTTTCATCTGCATCTCTGATCTATTTACGTATCGTTTGCATGCAGTTTTCTCGTGAAAATATCCTTTATATTGACTTCACAGTAGCATAGAACGACTATGTGACCATGGTAATGACCATTTCAATCAACCACCTGCTTCACAGAACGTAAGGTGGGAAAAAAGCATTTCCTTACTTATTTATTAAAGGTGAGTTTGCACAGAGGTTTACAATGAAAAGCAAAAGCAGCTTCATCCACTTTCTACGTACAGTGGAACCTCGGAATTGGAAAGCCTCTTAAACAATTCAGACAATTTTTTTTGGCCCCAAAATCGAACAAAAATTCTAACTTTGAACATGGGTACCCTAAAAAAACTAACAAACAAACAAACAAAACAAACAAACAAAAAAAAAACACTCAATGGTGCGATCTTCCAACCATCATGAATATAATCCACTCCAGCTGGTGGCGATAATGCACCAATACGGTTTGCCAATAAAACCGCAGAATAAAACCCAGAAGAAGAAAAAAAAAAAAGAACAAGTGGCAATCATAGGCATATTATGTATATTATAACATATTATATTATTATATTATGTATATTAAAATCGGTCTCGGCACTGCTGTTCCAGTGATAAGAAACTGCGTTCTCCTCAGTGGCTATAAAGTTTCAGTTTATTTTCACTTATTTCATGTATTTATTGATTACTATTATTGTGTTACGTTCCTTTGCTTTATTCATGCTTTTACACATTAATTATATCTGAATATAAAAGTAAAAAAACAATCATTTGGGGGTCGGGAATGGATTCATCCTATTTACATTACTTCTTATGGGGAAATCTGATTCCGACTTCCAACACATCGGAGATCGAACCGCATTCTGGAACCAATTAAGTTCAAAATCCGAGGTTCCCCTGTATTTCATTGCGAGCAAGTGAATGAATATCTGCAAATCCTCTCATGATATCATCTACTAATATATTTATTTATTACCATTAACTAATAAATAATGGAAAGGTAACAGAAGCATTCTCAGAACTGCACTCGCACCTCTCCGAGGAACAAACATCCCTAGACCTTATTATCTAAAAGTGAAACATTTAGAAAATGCTGACATTTCTAGGCGTCATCGTGTAATGACTTGCTGATGAACACTCTCGACAGGTCTGACCTGTTACAAACGAGGTACACTTAAACCAGAGAACATTGGCAGCTGTTTCTATGTCTTGTTCCTCAAAGAGCTGTTTGTTCATCGCCACTGGGCATTTATCACGTCAAAATACTGCAGGCATGAAAAAAAACATCTAGGGTTGGAGATGTCAGCCATTTTACGTGTATGTACGTACCGTTTGCACCCAGTTTCCTTGTGAAAATGCCCTTTATATTTCCATTACAGTAGCACAAAGACTAGGGTTAATGACCATTTTGATCCTGTTTCACAGAACCTAATGCGGCGCAGACCTGTCTATATCTACATTTAAGTGAATTACACACATTGCATATAATTTATATCACATTTTACTTTATAAGTTCTAAATCTGTGTGCCAACCTTATGTGTATTCCGTTCCCCCTCTTGCTGCTGTAACAATAACATTTTCCCTTTTAGGATCACTTTCTACGGAGCCCTCAAATGATCAAGGTGGAATTTTCTTCTTTTTATTTTTTTAGAAACTTAAATCGTTCCCTCAATTTAATAATCCGCTGCCTCAAATTAATAATTTGTTCCATCAATTTCATAATCTGTTCCCTAAATTTAATAATTGGTTGCCTTTAATAATCGTTCCTTTAACTTAATAATTTATTCCGTCAATTTATTAATTCATTCTTTAAATTTAATAATTTGTTACCTCAATTTAATATTTATTTCCCGCAATTGAATAACTGGTTGCCGCAATTTAATAATTTGTTCCCTCAATTTATGAATTCCTTTCCTCAATTTGACAATTCATGCTTCAAATTGAATAATTAGTTCAGGGTAATAATTTGTTCCCTCAATTTAATAATCCGTTCCCTCAAATTAATAATTTGTTCCATCAACTTCATAATCTGTTGCATAAATTTAATAAGTGGTTGCCGTTAATAATCGTTCCTTTAATTTAATAATTTATTCCCTCAGTTTATTAATTAGTTCCCTTAATTTATTAATTCATGCTTTAAATTTAATAATTTGTTCCCTCAATTTATTAATTCGTTCCCTCAATTTAACAATGCATGTTTTAAGTTAAATATTTAATTTAATTTGTTTCCTCAATTTAATAACCATTTCCCACTACTGAATAATTAGTTCTCACGATTAAATAATTAGTTACTGCAATTAAATAATTTAATAATTCATGCTTTAAATTGAATAATTAGTTCAGTTTAATAATCTGTTCCCTCAGTTTAATAATTCAGTCCTTCAAATTAATAATGCATGCTTTAAATGTAATAATTTGTTTCCTCAATTTAATAATGATTTCCCACAACTGAATAATTTGCTCCCACAATTTAATAATCCGGTCCCTCAATTTAATTATTTGATCAATCGATTTAATGATTTGTTCCCCGAGTTGAATAATCTGTTCCCTAAATGTAACCATCAAGCATTAATAAAGCAAACTAACAGGATTTCTTATCTGCTTAGTCCTGAACAGGGTCACTGGAGAACTGGTACCAACTTATCAACTCAAGGTTATTACTTATTAAATTGATTGAACGATTTAAGTTACAAAAAACTTTTTTCCACCTAGATACTTCGGAGACTTCGTAATTATCTTATGTTACCCAAGGTATGAAGACTTTTTTTTTTTTACAATTACCTTCCAAACCACACCAATTATGCAACTGTAACCGAACCTAAGACGGGTAAATCCCTTTGAGCTGAATTTAATTTCGGTTCTACATCTGGAGTAAATGCATCTTTACTTTTGCTCAACAATTATCAACCATTTAGGTGGAACCATTCAGTCAAAGTGCACAAATATAAAGATATCCCCCATTCATCCAATCACATTATGGTCACACTTCATTTGGATCTCATAATTGGCGAGAGAGAAAAAACAAACAAACATTAAAACACCTGGCCTTACACTTCACACTGAACCTAAGTCTAGGCACACTTAACACTAAGCATATACCCTAAGGTTCAGACAAAACCAGTTAAAAGTTGACAAACCAAAAAACAAATCCTACACCTAATTACTGCACGCTTTAGCTACAGCAATGCTCTTAACGCCATACATTTCAAAGAGCTTTGCCAAAGCGTTTCTGAATCCATAATTAAACAGTAACAGGATCTTGATTCACTGAATAAAGGTTAAAACGTTTACAGGATAACAACGGCTATAGAAAATAAAAGCATGCATTCATTCTGTGCATTTGTCATACAGCAGGTATGCAAACATAGAGGTGTGTATACCTTAAGTGCGGGGCCTTTCTCACTGGCTCTCTCGCTGGCACGTTTGCCCTCGAGGCCCAGCTGAACGAACAGCTCCAGCAGGTTCACGAGTAACTCGTCCACCATGTGCTCTGCCTGCAGGTTAGCGGCGATGTTGGCCAGGGCGTTGATCACAGCCAGCGAGCAATGCCTGCAAAAATCCCAAAGGTGTGTATGGTGCGCTCAACAAATATGGAAGCCCTATGACCAAAACAGGCTGTAAAAACAAACCTGGGTGTCACTTCATACAGTGAAGCAAAAAGTATTTAGTCAGATTGTGATACCCTGATTGTGCAAGTTCTCCTACTTAGAAAGATGAGAGAGCTCTGTAATTTTCATCATATGTACACTTCAGAGACAAAATTAGAAAAAAATAAAATTATAATCACACTGTAGGATTTTTAAAGAATTTAATAGTAAGGTTTATGAATGACCTGCAGAGAGCTGGGACCAAAGTAACAAAGGCTACCATCAGTAACACACTACGCCGAGAGGGACTCAGATCCTGCAGTACCAGGTGTGCCCCCCTGCTTAAGCCAGTACATGTCCAGGCCCGTCTGAAGTTTGCCAGAGAGCATATGGATGACCCAGCGGAGGATTGGAAGAATATCATGTGGTCAGATGAAACCAAAATAGAACTTTTTGGTAAAAACTCAATTCGTCGTGTTTGGAGGAAGAAGAATGCTGAGTTGCATCCCAAGAACACCGTACCTACTGTGAAGCATGGGGGTGGAAACATCATGCTTTGGGGCGGTTTTTCTGCAAAGGTTACAGGATGACTGATCCGTGTTAAGGGAAAAATGAACGGGGCCATGTATCGTGAGATTTTAAAAACCTCCATCAGTGAGAGCATTTAAAAACCTCCTTCCATCAGTGAGAGCATTTAAAAACCTCCTTCCATCAGTGAGAGCATTGAAAATGGAACATGGCTGGGTCTTCCAGCACGACAATGATCCCAAACACACCGCTCGGGCAACGAAGGAGTGGCTCCATAAAAATCATTTCAACGTCCTGGAGTGGCCTAGCCAGTCTCGAGACCTCAGCCCCATATTAAATTTGTGGAGGGAGTTGAAAGTCCGTGTTGCCCAGCAACAGCTCCAAAACATCACTGCTCTAGAGGAGATCTGCATGGAGGAATGGGCCAAAATACCAGCTACAGTGTGTGCAAACCTGGTGAAGACTTACAGGAAACGTTTGACCTCTGTCATTGCCAACAAAGGTTATGTTATTATATATTATAGTATAAGTATTGAGTTGAACTTCTGTTATTGACCAAATACTTATTTCCACCATAATTTCTAATTAAATTCTTTAAAAATCCTACAATGTGATTTCCTGGATTTTTTTTTCTCATTTTGACTTTCATAGTTGAAGTGTACCTGTGATGAAAATTACAGACCTCTCTCATCTTTCTCAGTAGAACTTGCACAATCAGTGGCTGACTTAATACTTTTTTGCCCCACTGTATTTATACCCCGGTGAGACAGGCCATTTAAGATGAACTATAAAACCTAAATTATGAATTCAAGAACTACAAGAAGTGGTGTTCTTATAACGCAACATTTGTATGGTTAAAATATTCTTTTTCTCCTGACATAAATAATAAGGCAGGGTGAATGGTTAATACCACCACTAGGAGGCAGCGGAAGCCCATGTTGGGTAGGCTTGGCTTGTCTACAGATGTAATTTGTGTTCTATAACTACACTCTTGACTACACTTAATCAGCATCAGGGGCCGTATTGAGAATGATTCTTAGTGGTAAGAGTAGCTCCTAGTGACGAAAATTCTAAGAAAAAAACGGTAGAATTGTGAGCGTTTCCCTCTCAAAGCTAGGAGTAGATCCAAGACAGATACCTTTTTCGCTCTTAGATCGCTTCGTATCACTGCAAGCTTAAAATGCTAGCTTCCCAACGCAGGAGCTCTCGAAGAGATGTTAGCGAATCTTTATGGAACACGGTCCCAGATTATTTACAGCCATGAGATCACTATGTAAGCGTGAGAAACGCAGCGGCTGTCACCCCCAAAAGTGTTCTTTTCTAAAAGGACATCATTTAAGTCTGAACCTGAAAGCAAGCTGGAAACAGAAAAAACCGGTCTCAGCCTTAGTTCTTTGGTTTATGGCCGATCACGCTGTAAACCGGCCGATTTCAACCCCTGGGTTCAATCCCAACAAAAAACTCTTAATGAATTCATTACATTTAACATTTGGGTCATTTGACACGACCCTTATCAAGAGGCGACTTACATTGATAGTCTTAACAATCCAAGCAATTGTGGGTGAAGAGCCTTGCCTCAAGAACCAAACAGTGGCGTTTAGCAGAGTTGGGATTTAAACCCTGGACCTTCTGGTCCATAGTCCTGTTCTAACTGCTAGGCCACCACGTCCCATTCACAGGAATTCAGGGATTACAGGTCCCACCATGATATTTCTAATGGGCTATCATACGTTAAGGGAAACGTACATACACAGGGAACACTGAAGTTATGAGAAATGCTGAAGTAACATTGGAATGTACCTGTATCCATGAATCTTTGTAGGTCCTTGGGGAATACACCATTGAGCTGGCTGTCACGCTTATTTTGCTGAAACAAGTTCCAGACCTCTTGGTAAGGTATTGCTGTAAGATGAGCAACATTAGTATAGTAAGTGACAAGGAGCATGTGGGTCTGCATAAAACAAATTGACACTCCAGCAAAGTGGTAACTCGGTTCTCGGCAACTCGGAACTCGTGAATTCGGTTCTCTATTCTATTTTTGACTAGAAAAACATCTCTCGGTTCTCGTCGTTTGCTCAGTACACTGAAACTTGTATGAGTCGAGTCACTTGACTCATGATTCATGATTCAGTACACAGTGATTCAGGTTCACAATAGCACTTTCTCGCTATTTTCATCATGTTTTGCTTTATTTTTACATCTACAGTACTGTGTCCTTAGTGCAAATAAGCCTCCAAGGGTCCTAAAAAAGAGTTGTATTGACTGCAAACCGAAAGGGAAACAGGAATTTAATGCTGCAGAACAGTTAGCTTTGCAGCTATGAAAGCGCCCGGAGTTCACCAATGGATAAAGTGTTTTGCTGTCACTTTTCACTTTCAATCCATCTCTCACTAAGTTACACAAAAATTTTCAACGTTTCTTTATTAAAATAAGCTTTGTGTTAATGATTTTGGCCAACTTTATCATTACTCATCAGAGCACCCTTTCCATATCTCTGCTATGATACTGTTTAGACCGCTCTACCAAACGCTCACTAAACTCATAGGTTCAACTCCATAAATGCATATAATGCCTTATACAGTGTGGATCTTCTGGAGGTCTGGAACAGATGCAATCCATTTACATTATTCCTTATGGGAAACATCTGCTCGGTACTCGACAAGCCTTCTGGAATGAGTTAAGGACGAGAAATGAGGTACCACAGTATTTTACTATTCTGTCTCTATATAAACACATTTTCAAATGTTTATCATGTGAGAGTCTGGCATCTTTTTTTATCAGTACCTCCTAGCCACTACATAACAATAATAATGACTTATTTAAGTGTATTTCCTACAGACATGGGTGTTTACAAAACACACCACTTCACCAGTGGCGCCCAAACTTCTGTATAAGAACGTACACTACTCGCACAAATAGAAACAAAACCATACAACATGTGCGAACACACATTTCCAGTGATGACCATGCAGCCTAGCTGGTCGATGATGAGCACGTCGAGCTGGGAAGGCGGCTGGCAGAACTTCTGCTGCAAGATCTGCAGGATGGGTTCCATGACCCGTGGCGTGTCCCTCAGCGCCACGGCGATGTGCCCCAAAGCCCGGATGGTGTGGTCTGGAATGAGGTGAGCGTCCCTAGAGAAGAAGACGTTCATTCTTTCACTTAATTTGCTGGGAGGATCGCTCAGGCACCCATGGCTACACACGTGATGACGTACTTATCATTTTCCTGGGAGATGTAGAGACGGTTGGAGAGGCTGGCGAGGAATGCCTCTACAATAACTGCGTCCATGGTGAGACCCGCTTTCAGGCACCTGCAACGAAGGGGAGGCTTTGATTACAAGAGCCAACCGACTTCACAGTGATATATACCATTTACAAATTCAAATTCATGGTGCGAATAAAAAAATTGGCCTGGTGTTCCTTTCCCATAAAACCAGACAAATTGTACACATAGCAACAGAAGCTGCAGGAGTAACACCTGACTACACAGCTACTAGAAAAAACTAGAGACCGAGAGTCCCTCGGATATTAAGACGTCCGAATGGATGAGTAGTTTCATTTCACCGGCCAGCATTCCCCTCCGGCAGATTGTTGTCTATGGATATGTCTCGAAAGCTGTTCATACATGGACGGCTGGCTTTTTCTTACTGGAGTGAGCGGCTGAAGGTGGACTGGGAATGCTCATTGGTCACATGGTCTTAAATCTCTCCCGTCCCTATTTAAGAAGGATTAAATGATTGGCTTCCTTCGATTTGTGGTGTAGAAATTGTAGGTGTTTCAGTCACAATGAAGATGACAAGGCTCACCGCTGGGTACTGGTATGCTATTGTAGAGCTTGACTAAAAACAGGTGAGGGCACCACAGGAAATCTTTCAGCGACATGGTGACTGAGTGGGCCACCACGGGAATCGCTCACATAGCCTGCAAAGACCTTAGACAAACAGGACACAGGATACACAATGGGCAGTTACCCTGGGCTGGATTGCCCCCTTATGCATCAACCTGATTTTACTCCGTATGCTCCGTATATTTTTCCCCTGTGCGTCGCCCGGCATCGTGCCCCCTTGTAAGAATTGCCCTGTATTGTGCCCCCTTGTTGCGACCCGTATTCGCCCCCTGTAAGCGTTGCCCCCTTGTGAGTCGCCCCGTGGTGTTGACCCCTGCGCGTCGCCCGTTGGTTGACCCTTGCGCGTCGCCCGTGTGTTGACCCCTTGCGCGTCGCCCCGGGATGTGACCCCTTGCGCGTCGCCGTGTGTTGAACCCTTGCGCGTCGCCCCGTTGTTGACCCCTTGGCGCGGCGCCCCGTATTTAGCCCTTGCGCGCCGCCCCGTATGTATGCCCCCTTGCGTCGCCCCGTATTATGCCCCCTTGCGCGTCGCCCTGTATTATGCCCCCTTGCGGGTCGGCCCTGTATTTATGCCCCCTTGTGCGTCGCCCTGATTTTTGCCCCCTGCGCGTCGCCTGTTTTTTGTCCCCCTTGCGCGTCGCCCCCCTGTTTTTTGCCCCTTGCGCGTCGCCTGTTTTTTGCCCTTGTGCGTCGCCCTGTTTTTGCCCCTTGCGCGTCGCCTGTTTTTTGCCCCCCTTGAGCATCGCCCTGGTTTTGCCCCTTGCGCGTCGGCCCTGTATTTGGCCCCTGCGCGCGCCCTGTATTTGCCCCCTTGCGCGTCGCCCGTTTTTGCCCCTTGCGCGTCGCCCTGTTTTTTGCCCCCTTGCGCGTCGCCCTGTTTTTTGCCCCCTTGCGCGTCGCCCTGTTTTTTGCCCCCTTGCGCGTCGCCCTGTTTTTTGCCCCCTTGCGCGTCGCCCTGTTTTTTGCCCCCTTGTGCGTCGCCCTGTTTTTTGCCCCCTTGTGCGTCGCCCTGTATTTTTGCCCCCTTGTGCGTTGCCCTGTATTTTCCCCTTTGTGCGACGTCCTGTACTTTGCCCCTTTATGTCTTAGTTTGTATTTTGTCTCAAATATTACCCTGTATTTCACCCCCTTAGGCATGGCCCTGTATTCCCCCATGCATCTCTCTGTATTTTAACCCCTTATGCATCGTCCTATATTCGGACCCTTACGCATCATCCTGTATTATGCCTCCTTATACGTCGGCCTTCATTCTGCACTCTTACACATTGTCCTGCATTTTCTTTATCCTTATGCCCTTATGCCCTGTATTTTGCACCCTTAAAGCAAACACACTACTCTCAAAATGGGTCACAGACACACTTAATACTGACTTAAGACTTCAGGTTCCAGCTGTTGCATCTACGATCGCTCTAAAATAGGACGGGAATCATGTTTTAGGACACTCCTATGGCTCAGGTCTCCAGCACTAACCTGCAGGCAGCAGATGAGCAGAGGCATGTGCGCGATGATGACCTTACTGGACGTCTTGGACTGCAGCTTCTCAGAGAGCTTGGTGCACAGATTCTCAGCACCTGGCAGATAATAAGCCGAATGAAGGAACTTTTGATTCAGGAAAATATATTCAATTCAATCAATACCCTGATTACAATGCCAAGGGTACACATAAAGACTTCCAAATGCCCTTTCAAGTACCCTGTTCTTCTGTCCCGGCCCACACCATCAGGTACACGCAGGCAGGTTGGCTGGCATCGCCAGCTTCACGGGCTCAGCTCGCTGTGCAGACACTCAAGTCGTGCAAATGCGCTGCAGCTCCGACTGGCTGCTGCTGAACTGCTCCAGCACAAAGTCGTGCACCTCCTTCACGAAGGACGTCTGCAGGTCTGCACAGGAAAAGCGTGTATCCATCATGACTTAGCACGCAGTTAGGCACAAACAATATCTGTCACGTCACACCACCTGATCACCTGTCCTACCTTTCATATAGTATAGTGTGTCTCTCAGCATTTTGAATATGGCCACATACAGAGGGTCGCTAAAGGTCTTGTAGTACAGATTGAGACCTGAGTTGGTCTGGAACACAGAATGCCCCAGTGTGAATATTACGTGACGGAGGATGATTTGGTGATGTATGATGCTTAAAACGTGCACAGGTTACCTCTAAAAGCTCAGTCATGGTTTGATCCAGCTTCTTTAAAAACCTCTCGGCAACAAACTGCTCAACCTGCACGCACGGAGAACGTACAATAACAAATCCACAGCAAATCAATAACATAACAGCACTGAAAATGCAAATAAAAAAAGCACAATGTCAAATTTAGTTTGGCATTATTAAATACAATTCAAATTTGCCGCCATCTAATGCAATTCCAGTTCTGAACACTAGATGGCGGCAAATTTGAATTGAATACTCAGAGGCGTATTTCATTGAGAATCCTAATGTGTTTTTACCTGCAGAGGACTAAGGTTTATTTTTCTTTACATTTTTCTGCAAGAAAAGTACACCATTGTGAATTGTTATTCTTCAGAAATAAATAGGAACGTTTTCCTCCCTGTTATTTATATATAAGATGAAATATGCATCTGACTATTCAATTCAAATTTGCCAGAACTGGGATTGCATCAGATGGCGGCAAAATCAAAAACGTACGATCTAATTACACGATGCATCCTCCAACCCGACCATAAACACTTTTGCATCATAGTGTGTAGTGAGTGTATTATCTGATTGTATTAATAGATTAAATAGAGTTAGAGATTTACTTGTTGCAAACTGCTACTTTATATTGCAATGATAGATGCACACACACACAACATCCTTTAAAGAGTTTAGGCTCCATTCCAGAGTGGCGCATCCAAGCGAAACCATCTCCCAGAAACAAGGGTGGAATAAGAAAAGCACGTGGGGCACGGACCTTCTCGAGGAGGCGCCTCAGCATATCCAGTGGCACGTCAAAGCCCTTGGTGCTGCTGCCGGTGAAGAGAGGGGAGATGGAGAAGCTGGAACTGATGGTGGAGAAGTAGTAGTCCGGGTCTACAGCGCTGCCATCAGGTAGGTAGGATCCAGCTACGCCACGTGAACATACACAGACTTCATTTTTAAAACGAGTAGAGTGCAAACAGAGACAGTGGATTTCTAGCTTAAATAAATCTCATTTATTGCTATTAGTTTTATCAGCTGGAAAAAAAACACAAAAAAAAGTCATATTGGCATTACATATCGGTCATCGGTCACCCTGCTATCTAAATATCAGAATCAGCCATTAAAAAAACCCATATCAATTGACCACTAATGTGCACAATGTTATTGTGGTTTTTTTCCAAGTATTTACACATTTTTTGTATTTTTCCCCAGAAACAACAAGATGCTATTTGGTAAATGTTTGTTGTTAAGTGCAAAACAACTGTATGTTGTGAAAACAGAGATCTATAGCTTAAATAAATGTACATTTCAGTTGAGCAATTTAGTGTCTCATTTATTGTTAGTAGTTTTATCTGTTGCAAAAAAAAAAAATCAACATAAACCATTAAAAAAGCCATACTGTTTTTTCCATCTGTGTGTCTGCTCTGCTGTGTTCTCCTGCAAATGTAGTTCCTAAATAAAACAGTACAATTTCCTTCATTGTCTCACTATTATTATATAATCAAAGTGTAGCTTCTTACTGATAGCATTTGGAAGGTGCAGGTAGAGGCAAAATACCATTCCATTCCCAGCTACACTCATTCACACTACTATGTGCTAAATTTCTTATCAGCTTTTCATTTTGAGCGCCGCATCTCATTGTTAAGCGGGTCCGTGTTGGATGGCAGGGTGGATGACTAAAATACAGTGGTGCTTGAAAGGTTGTGAACCCTTACCAATTTTCTATATTCTACATAAATAGGACTTAAAACATCATCAGATTTTCACACAAGTCCAAAAAGTAGATAAAGAGAACCTAGTTAAACAAATGAGACAGAAATTTATACTGGCATATTAGTGAGGAAATGATCCAATATTACATATTAGTGAGTGGCAAAAGTATGGAACTCTAGGATTAGCAGTTCATTTGAAGGGTGGAATTAGAGTCAGGTGGTTTCAATTCAATGGGATGGCAATCAGGTGTGGAGTGGGAACCCCGTTTTTTAAAGAACAGGGATCTATCAAAAGGCGACTCTTCACTTTATGTTTGTGGAAGTGTTATCTGCGGCACGAACAAAGGAGATTTCTGATGACCTCAGCGAAAAGAGTTGTTGGATTTGCTCATCAGGCTGGAAACAGGGTTACAAAACCATCTCTAAAGAGTTGGAATCCACCAATCCCCACATCAGACAGATTGTGTCCAAATCGCAAAAAAATTCAAGACCATTGTTTACCCTCCCAGAGTGGTCGGACCAACAAAGATCGCTCCAAGAGCAAAGGCGTGCTAATAGGTTGGCGAGGTCACAAAGGACCCCAGGGTAAACAATAAAGCAACTGAAGGCCTCTCTCACATTGGCTAATGTTAATGTTCATGAGTCCCACCATCAGAAGGAAGACAACATCGTGGGCATGACAGGGTTGACAGAAGAAAGCCACTGCTCTCCAAAAAGAAAACATTGCCTGATGTCTGTAGTTTGCTAAAGATTCACGTGGCAACAGAAGGTTATTGGAAAATGTTTTGTCGACAGATGAGACCAAATAGCACTTTTGGCTAAATGAAAGCGTTATGTTTGGAGAAAGGGAAAAACACTGCATTCCAGCATAAGAACTTATCCCAATCTGTGAAACATGGTGGGGTAGTATCATGGTTTGGGTCTGTTTTGCTGCATCTGGGCCAGGACGGCTTGCCCATCATTGATGGACAATGAATTGCTGAATGATATCAGGAGAACTAAAGGAAAATTGAACTGAAATCTCAAGAGAGGTGGGTCATGGCAAGCAAGACAACGGACCCCTAAGCACCACAAGTCGTTTACCCAAAAGAAATGGTTAAAGAAGAATAAAGTTCATGTTTGGGAATGGCCAAGTCAAATCTAATGGAAATGTTGTGGAAGGACCTGAAGCGACCAGCTAATGTGAGGAAACCCATCAACATCCCAGAGCTGAAGCTGTTCTGTACGGAGGAATGGGCTATAATTCCTCCAAGCCGGTGTGCAGGACTGATCAACAGCTACAGGAAACGTTTAGTTGCAGTTATTGCTCATACGATATAGAGGAAACTATGTACTGAAATTTTAATTTGTAAGTTAATTGTGATTTAGAATGCCACTTGCAGCGAGAAACACTGAGAAAATAAATCGGCAAACTGTAATATAACACAGGAAATTACCTTCAAAGTAAGGAGCAGAAGGGTCAGCAGGAGAGCTTGGAGGTAGCGCTGCTCGCTCTGGACTGGCCTGTTACGAACATGGACGATACAACAACCATTAACACAACAGAAGACCGCTTAACAACACAGACTACCATTCTGAGGTCTGACTCACAACACATAAAATCTGAGCTTTTTCTAGATTACAAAGGGAAATATCACCAATTAAACACTTTCCCTGGCTAGCATTGACTGCTATCGATCAGTTACTCCAAGCAATGTATTTAAATCTAAACAAAACAGCACCCCCTAGTGTTAACGCCAAAGCACTGCAGCTCCAGACCTGCTGGGAAATGCTCGAAACGCTGCTGGTTTTGCGGCGCAGTGTGTCACTCTGGCACACGGTCAGCAGCGAGCTGGGAAGGATGGAGCGGAAGTCGTTGAACGAGCGCCGCCGCACCGACTCCGGCTCATCCGAAGTCGCCACGGGCTGCGCCGCGGTCCGCGGAAAGAGCTTGGACAGCAGCGGCTCCTCCGTGTTGCTGTAGCGCCCGGACGCTCGCACCACACCGAGCAAGCACGGCAGGGTGTACCGGCACAGGTATTCTGGGAAAACATCGTGTTTGATATTACAGGTTTGAAAATGGGACATATTGGAGATGGTGATGTCACTAACGCAGGGTGTCCTGATACCTTTGTCTTGGTCTTCAGGGTTCCGGCATATTTCCAGAAGGACATGCATGAGGTCCATCACAGCCTCCAGGATCTGCAAGGACATTTAAGGGAGCAGTCATATTTACAGAATACACTGGCTGGACATTAAATATGAACAAGACTTAACATACTGTGTTAGAACGCTGGACTAGCTGTCCAATGATGCTAGATATGGTACGTAGAATGTAGGGAATAATGATTAGGGACCGTTTTGGATGCAGCCCAATAGTGCAGGTGCTTCAAACGATCAAGTAAGGAAAAGAAATGAACAGCTTAAAAAAAAATAATAATAATAATATTTTTTACTTCTTCAATCATTCTTTTCTGGAAAGCCAAAGTGGCATAAAGTCAGATTTTTTTTCTATAGCACTTTTAACAATGGAGCATCACCTCAAAGCGGCTTTATAATTTTATATTAGCTTCTATCATCTAGGCCCAATGCTCAAATTGAGCAAGCCTAGGGTGACAGTGGCAGGGAAAATCTCCCTAAACAATCTGAGGAAAAAACCTTGGGAGAAACAAGACTCAAAAAGGGAACCAACCTCCTTGGGTGGCTTAGATGTTCAATGTAAATATTAAACCAAGTTATCTAATTATACGCACGCCCTTACCCAGAGCGACTTATAATTGATTCGGTCTTAGAATCCAAGCCATTGTGGGTTAAGGGCAGTGGCAGCTTGAGATTTGGGTCAGGATGGGATTTGAACCCTGGACCTTCTCGTCCATAGCCTAGTACCTTAACCACTAGGCTAAATAACATGTAGACTAATAAACTGGAGATAATGGAAGAAATTATGAAGATAATGTCAAATAATAAGAGAACAAAACAAATATATAAGACAACAGCGTAAATAAATAAAATGTTGAATAAAATAACGTAAAAAAAAATTTGCAGGCAATGGTGGCGTTAAAAATATTTTAGAAATTCTCTCATTCCCTACATTGCCTCTTTTGTACCGCAGAAAATCAAACTGACTTCAGTAATGCACACACCTGAATTCGCATCGACTCGTCCCTCTGAGCGACATCAGACAACATCGTTACCAAGCAAAAGCTGAAGTTCTCAGCAACTGGCAGCGTTTCTGTAACAATAGTGACAATAAGTCCGTTTGAATAATTGCTTTTGAAACAGACATTCAAGAAAGCTGTGAGGTCTATACCTCTGCCCTTTCGCTCAGAGCTTTCTTCAATCCATTGTACTCTCGGGAGTCCTTTCAGCAAGCCCAGAAGGTAAGGGACAATTATGTCTTTGTGCTGTGGAGATAAGAAATAGTTACTTAAACCTTTTTACGTCAATAGCAGAGATGGAGGCTATACCAGCATGAAAGTGAATACTAGAGTGCGCCTATAATGTGAATTTGTTTGCATTAGGAAAGTAAGGTAATATATAATCACTGGAAACGGCAGTTAAGTTGGATCTTATTCATGTCTGAATGACAGAACCCTTGCGACACCCGCTGGCAGAAAAGAGGATCGCAGTCTTGAAGGTCATTTAAAAAAACATGGTATCAAGTTTTTTCGTTAATTTTGTATTATAACTATAGTTTCCGAAAAATTCTATTGACCAGGAGGTATAAGTTCTTTCAAAAACAAAACTTTTTCAACACCAATCTCACCTTTAATCCGTACCTCTACAGTCACTACACGCGTCAACCTTGTGCCCCACCCACTAATATGCATGTTTCAAATTTGTACAAAGGGTGTGACATTAGGAATGTATCACACACAGTTCAACAAACATTTACATGTTGGTAGACGCCCTAATGAGCCATTGCTCAACCGAGCCATGACTTGGACTCACTTACTTCATCAGTGCCACTGCTGAAGCCAGCTACAATGAGTGTGTTTACACACACTTAATAATCCGATAACTGCAGAAAATCAGATTTTGTCAGTAATCCGATTATGGAGTGTACATGCAGTTGGGTAATTAGATAATGGGAAAGCTCCGGGTTTACACGACGAAGGCAATAACCGAATTTCTACTTTGCGACCAGCCAATAATCTCACAGAAAGATGTGACGTAAATTTTAATAATTAATATTAATTAATTTTCTTGAGTATATATTCCGTGTCAGTGTCTCCACAAAGTGTTCGATAGCTGTTTAGCGAGTGTTGTGTTTAATACCAGGGTTGCCAGATCCCATGAGAGAATCACCCTATGTAAATAAAGCCAAAAGAAGCAATATCTCTAAGAATAAACAAACCTGGCAACCCTGTTTGTTTACTGCTAGCCGCTGCCAAATCCCAATTGAAATCGGATAACTGGTATACATGCTATGAGAAATCAGATTACTGAAATAAAATCCAGCTCTTTTAATCCGATTTCTAGATCGGAGTATGCTGTATACACGACCACTTGAATAATCAGATAAAAGATTGGTTTTGTTGCTTCGACTATGCTATATAAACGCTTTTTTCCCCATTGTGACTTAGAGCTGCTGAATTGGTGAGCATTTTAGACAAAGTGACTTGTACCTGCAGCTCAGATTCCACTAGGAAGATGCCGAGTGCAATCACAGCATCTCTTCTCCTCTCGTCCAGCTGAAAGACACCACGGAAATCCACAGGACACATGCATTGTAGCTTCTGGACCTAAAGAGGCAGCAATAAATCAATTAGATGACACAGAGGTTAGACAGCTTCAAAGAACAGTGGTTTCTTGTGTTTGTGACCATGGAAGTATGTAGTTCTTTGAATGTGAGCGACATGGACATTTTGGGTATGTTAAAGATATGCAGATTATTGTCAAAGCATGTGCATGCCATACAATGAAACAACATGCTTTTGGCTGGCACAGTATGGAGTGCGTATGGCATTTTGAACCCAGTCAACAGTGTCTAAAGTGTCAGTGAGAAACAAATATTTGACACTTTAGACAAATTTAGATAAAACATGTTAATGTTTTAAATGTTTCAAACTACTATGAAATGGTAGCTGCAATACTCTAAATCAACATTGACCTCTCCCTCTCTCTCTCTCACACACACACACACACACAAAGTTATGGAATAAGAAACTGCCTTTTACGTGGCAGTGCAACAAATTTCCTTTATTTATGACACATGCAGGTATTTCAGAAGACAGGAACTGAGAAGCACGCAGTAGCTGTGAGAAACGAGCACATTTAACTGCTTGACAGAGAGACACGGGTTTATTTTTCTCCTCATGTTTCTCCAGCAGCACTGTTGTGTCTGATCCACTTACACCAGCACAACATCAGTGTCACTGCAGTGCTCAGAATGATCCACCACCCAAACAAAGCCTGAGCTGTGCTGGTCCAGTGGGGGTCGTGACCATTAGAGAATAGAGTACAAGGGAATAACAAAGAACACAGAGAAACAGATGGACTACAGTCTACAATTTTAGAACTAAGTGCTTCTATATGGTAAGCAGAACTGATCAAATGGTGTATCTAATAAAGTGGGCGGTGAGTGTAGTATAATGTGCTACATGTCAGGTGTTTACTAAACTGTCTTCGGGAGAAAATAATAGAAATGAACATAAAAATACTCATCACGTAACTGACCCACAAATAAAAATGTACAGCTAGTAAAACAAAATATAAATCAGGTCGAAACAGGAAATAACCAGTCTAAAGCACTACAACTATCTAACATCTACACCTAGTTCATCATAATTAGACATGATAGTCAGTATTCTTTATGTAAATATTACTCATATTTTAGCTATTTAATATTTTTTGTAAAGACTCAGAAAAGTGACAAGGCCTCAAACAGCTGATTTAAATGGGTTAACTGACACGACTTTGTATATTACGGTTCAGTGTATAAAACGCGAATTCGTTCGGTTGTACTTAATTAATCCAACTCTAAATTATTTAAACACAAGAATGAACAGTAATGTAGAGTTTATTCTGAAGCAGCCGAGAGGAAGTACATGTAGCATTAGCATGCTAGTTCGTTATGCTAGCCTGTGGGACCCAAGTGTTTACATTCCGTTACCTTGTCAATCGGAGCCGGACGATGAGCAGCCAGCGACCGAGCTAAAGACAACACAGTGCTGAAATAAAACCCTCTCGAGCCGCCTTTAGTCGCCATGTTTCAGTTATAGGAAAAATAAATAAATATAAAGCTAATGCATCTTCCAGACAGGGTTCAGCCTGGAAAGACAAGCAGCAACCACTACGGAAAGCCAACGGGGTCAAATAGCACAAGTATGTACGCTACTGAAACTGAATCGAGGATAATACCGTTATTTTGCATTGTTAACCTTTGGTTTTTTTATTAATAGATATATAAATGACGTACGTTATTCTACAATATCTCCTGTGTGTATGTAGAAAATCATTTTATTCATTTGCCCAGTCTAGAAATGTCATACACTACAGTGGGGCAAAAACGTATTTAGTCAGCCACTGATTGTGCAAGTTCTCCTACTTAGAAAGATGAGAGAGGTCTGTAATTTTCATCATAGGTACACTTCAACTATGAGAGACAATATGAGAAAAAAAATCCAGGAAATCACATTGTAGGATTTTTATAGAATTCAATTGTAAATCATGGTGGAAAATAAGTATTTGGTCACCCACAAACAAGCAAGATTTCTGGCTCTCACAGACGTTTAAGAAGCTCTTCTGTCTTCCACTCGTTACCTGTATTAATGGCACCTGTTTGACCTCGCTATCTGTATAAAAGACACCTGTCCACATCCTCTAACAGTCAGACTCCAAACTCAACCATGGCCAAGACCAAAGAGCTGTCGACAATGTGATTTCCTGGATTTTTTTCTCTCTCTCATTTTGTCTCTCATAGTTGAAGTGTACCTATGATGAAAATTACAGACCTCTCTCATCTTTCTAAGTAGGAGAACTTACTTTTTGCCCCACTCTATGCTACCACCATTTGTTGGACAAATTGTAGCATATAAAATTCTAAACAACTGCATTATCAGGTGGTTGACTGCCCAACAAACATTTGACTCTAATAAAAAATAGTAGCTAATTTGCTCTCAGTGAAGGTAGAAATAACATTATATATTAAAAGTATCCCTTATTTAAGTGGTGCTTTGGTGAAGCACGTCTACACGGGTTCGAGTTGTGGCAGTACCTTCTGGCAGAGTCCAGCATCACACAAAAACATAAAATCCAGACTTCCCATGGAGGTTAGGTGCTTTTCTGAATCTTGGTCCTCCCAATGGTTCCTCATCATACAACCCCAAATCAGAAAAAAGTTGGGATGGTCTGGAAAATGAAATATCTGGAATACTGATTGGTCTGACCACAATACACATTTCCACAGTGTGATGGTCCATCCTAGAATCCTCAGAGTCCAGGAAAGTCGACGCCGCTTATGGACATGGTCAACACAAGGCTTCTTTTTGCACAGTAATGTTTTAAGTGGCATTTGTGAATGTAACTGTCTTGTAGTGCTTGATAAAGCTTTCATAAAGTAATCCCTTGCCCATGTGGTTCTATCAGCTATTGATGAATGATGGTTTTTGATGCAGTGCCGTCTGAGGGATCAGAGATCACAGCGCTTCAGTTTAGGCTTGCACCCTTGCCCTTTATGCACTGAAATTCCTCCAGATTCCTTGGATTGTTTAATGCTATTATGCACTGTAGGGGGAAAATATGAAATCACTTCCAGTTTTTCTTTGAGGAACATTTTTTTTAAAGATTTCAATCATTTTCTCACACATTTATTGATGAACTGGAGATCCTCTGGCCATCTTTAATTCTTAGAGACTCATTTTGTGGATATCTGCTTTTGTACCAAATCATGATTATACTCACCTGTTGACATCATGTGTTTGAAGTCACATCATAAATTTAGTAACATCACTAGCCCTAAATTACCTCATCGTACCTTTTTTTTGGAATGTGTTGCAAGCTTGAATGGAAGTTTATTAACAAATGAAATGAAGTTGACCAAAAAAAAAACACCCCTACCCAGAGTGACTTACAGTTGATACAGTATTACTGTCCAAGCAATTGTAGGTTAAGAGCCTTGCTCAAGGACCCAACAGTGATAGCTTGACAGAGGTGGGATTTGAACCCTGGTCCTTCTAGTCCATAATCCAGTACCTTAACCGCTAGGCTACCAAAGTCCACACTGTCCCAACTGGTTCTGATTTGGGTTTGTAATTATAGGGAGTTTTTATAGGCTCAGTAGGCTTGCCCAAATGGGGCTGTGAGCCTGGAGAGTTATACAAAGCACTATAGAAGTCAGTTTGAAATGCAGTCTGTAACTGTAGAACTACGAAGTGCTTCTATTCGGTAAGTGGAACTGATAAAATGGATAACAAGGATTTGTTGAAAGAAAAACGACACGAAAATGCCTAGCCACCGAGGTTTATTGATCATTAAGAACGAAATCTAAAGGCACATAAGTATGATAAATTAAAAACAATCAATACAAAACAATGGAGTCCACGCTTTCAGTCTTGGATGAGACATACATTTATCTACTTCTATATTGCATTAGTAGTCGGATTTTCTTTTTTTTGGAACTAACTAACACAGGAGCTGGAATACGTATGAAACATGAGGTAAACAAACACCTACAGCTCAATACATACATACGTTTTTAAGGCATGGACATTTTAACACCACGAGTTACCATATATTAGGCACAGATACTCTTTTATACAGACAAACACTCAATACACGGTTAGGCTCCTGTATTACAAATAACACCTCTAACACAGGCATCTACACACTTGCATCCAGACATCCAAATGCCATTCTAGCTTTAGTACACCTGCCATAGTTATTTACTACAGTGAGATGTTTAGATCCAACTATGTAGTATAGAATATGTACGCAATGTAACGTAGAGGAGACGAGACAAAATGGTGGCACTGAAAAGCTACAGACACGGCATAGAAGTTAAGGCAAATCCAGATCAACCCTTTCAAAACAAATCATTCAAGTCACATTTTTATGGCACTTAAAAGCTGATGTAAGTATTCGACTATGAAGTGTATGTATTTGAGCCATGTTTGGGGTGGCACAGTGGCTGGGATCAATCCCAGGCGGAGCAGTCTGGGTTCTTTCTGTGTGGAATTTGCATGTCATCCATGTGGGTTTACTCCAGGTACTCCAGTTTCCTCCCACAGTCCGAAGACATGTGTGAGTGTGTGTATGAGGGTGAGTGTGTGTGTGCCCTGTGATGGACTGGCACCCTGTCTACAGTTGCTCCTGCCTTGCCCCCTGTAGCGCCATCCAGGATGAAGCAGATAAGTTGAATGAATGACGAATGACTTATATTCATGTGACATTTCATAAACTTGAAATATCTTATGGCATAATTCATGAAATTTGGTTTTAATACATTAAATGACAAACTATTTTCAGATTTAAAAAATTCCTAACTCAAAAATATGAATTTTGGCCAATAAATTTGTTCTATCCCTCTATCGAAGTTTACTTTCCTGGGAGGAACGGATTTTTCACCTTTGGCCGAAATTCGTAATATTTTAGTTCAAAATTCAAGTTTGAATCAGATAGATTTTAATTTATGGATTTGAATTTTTTTAAATTGTAATTTTAAAAATGTATATTTTTTCAAGTTCAAAACACATAAGAATCTAAAATTCAAATTTATGAATTATCTCCTCGAACATTTCAAGTTTATGAAATGTCACGTAAATTTCAGATTCAAATACTTATGTCAGCTTTTACGCTCCATACATTTTATACGTTTTTTCAGCATGAATAAATATTCTGTACACACAGCCAATGCAAACTAAATGTGACCCCCACGTTATTAATCAATGCAATTGTGTATTTGTACTTGCTGCAAAAGTTTATTCACCCATTGGTCAAATGAGGTTTCTCGTTAACACAACCTCCGCAGGGAACAAAGTCAATAACGGGGTTTAAAAATCTGGTTTATCATCTGGAAATGTGTCCACAATTGGCCTGAGGGAGGAATACATGGATGGTGCATCATCCCCTAGTGCTGAAACAGTGACCCCTACCAAACGTGAAGTCATATTTATTGTTGTTCCCTGCATCAGCTGTATTAATTGCTTCTCATTTGAATCCAGGGGTGCTCCGAAATGTTTGCATTAAACTGTAAGCACAATCAAAAGACATTTCCTGGGTCTGTATTAAGACAGGCAGGTCTTATCACTATCGTTAGCAACTTTTCTGGCACAAGTTGAAGCTACACACTGATCATGCACTAGTGAATACTGGTCAGGCACTTCAACGAACAAACTCATGTTTAGCTAGTACCGAATCATTGAAGGTCTTGAAAGTGCACGTGTTTACTGGAGATACTGAGGAATGTGGAGTTAAAGGCTTTGGTGGTTCGTCAAAGATGGTACGGTGTTCTTTGTCTTTGGATCCAAGAACTTTGCAAAAACAAGGAACGAAGCGAGCAAACACTGCTAGGCAAATAATCAGACTAGCCGAGGGAAAAATCTGAAACAATCATCATTCTTGCTTGGAAGTGCTAAGCCATAGTTAAAACGGATAACA
Organism: Ancistrus triradiatus; assembly: GCA_025084515.1. Classification (NCBI taxonomy): domain Eukaryota; kingdom Metazoa; phylum Chordata; class Actinopteri; order Siluriformes; family Loricariidae; genus Ancistrus; species Ancistrus triradiatus. The sequence continues at coordinate 115,763 of JAJAGP010001753.1, forward strand.
ATAAGAACCCATTAATTTATCATTTTAAATGTAAAACAATTAGTATCACGGTTTTGTTTCATTATTATTGCAGACGTAAAAATAACAAATATCAACAATAACAACACAGTGACTCGTGTTTGTTGTAGTTTCCTGACAGGTCAGACTAGATGGAGGGTCGGGTGAGGCTGGGGATCATCCCCTAGTGCCACAACAGCGACATCTGCTGAGCCCTGAGATGGGCACAGTTTGGCAGATTAATTATTATTATTATTATTATTATTATTATAGAGATAATTATTATTATTATTATTATTATTATTATTATTAACTGTTGTTGTTCTTATTGTCAGTTATTTTTATAACTGCAATCAAATAGCTAGAACAATATTTGTCATCTACATCATCCACAACAACAACAACAACTATAATAATAGTAATAACTATTACTATTATTACTCTCATTGTTTTGATAAGGAGTTTTATTACTGTCATAAAATACTAACTATTATTTCTTGATGTTGTATGTTAGTATTTTTATGACAGCAACAACAGTAACAAGAGTTAATATCATCATTTTTAATATCGTTGTTGCTTTTATTAATGATAATAAAAATAACAACAATAATATATAATAACAATAAATATTATTACTAGTAGTCGTATTGATATTATTAGTAGTAGAATATAATGATATCAGTAAGGAATCGTTTTTTATTATGAATAATAATAATAATAATAATAATAATAGTTGTTGTCATTATTTTTAACCACAATAAAATAGCAAGAAAAATATGTCATCATCATCTTAGTTTTGTTAATGTAACAACAAAGACAACAACAATAATAACAACTATTACTATTATTATTATTATTATTATTATTATTATTACTGTAGTTGTTTGATTTTATTGTTTGTAATTTTATTACTGTCATACTAATAATAACTAGTATTTTTGTTATTATGTAATTTGTTATTATTCTTATGACTGTAATAACAACAGTAACAATAGTAACAATTCATCATTATTTGTATTATCGTTGTTGAATGTATTAACGATAATTAAAATAACAACAATAATACACAATAATAACAACTATTATTATTACTAGTATTATTATTATTATTAGTAGTAGTAGTAGTAGTAGTAGAAGAATATAATAATATCAATCAGGAATGTAATAATAATAATAACAGTAATAATAATAATAATAATAATAAGTGTTGTTATTTTAACTGCAATCAAACAGCTAGCACAATATTGTCACCATCACAGTTTTGATAATGTAACAACAACAATAATAACTATTATTATTATTATTATTATTATTATTATTACTGTTATTGTTTGGATTAGTAGTTTTATTACTGTTATAATAATGACAAAAACACTATTAATGTTCTTGTTGTTGTTTTTGATATTATTTTTATGACTGCAATAACAGAAACAATAATTCAAATTTTATTTGTATTATTGTTGTTGGATTTATTAGCAATAATAAAAACAACAACAATAATACTGTACATAATAGCAACAACTATTATTTCTAGTAGTAGTGTTACTCTTATTAGTAGTAGTATGTAATATCATTAAGGAATGTTTTATTAGTAATAATAACCATTTCTAAATCACTAAGTGTACTTAACACTTTTAAGCCCCTCATAACCCACAAAGAATCAAAGCCAGATGAGGCCGTTTGGCATTAACTCATTCTTAGCGATGTTAGCTGAAGCACTGCTTTAATACAGGGATGGGGAACCTCATCCAAAAAGTCCACGTGTGGCTACAAGTTTTCATTCCAACCAGACAGGAGCTGGCTGAAGCCAAACTATTTAGCCACATCGGCCTGTTGAGGATCAGGTTCAGCAGCTCTGCTTCACTAAGACAATGGTAAACATGCCACACTTCTGTGCACCTGCAAAATGTTTTTATCGCCATTGCATAAATTAGTGTCCTCGGCTCGTAGGAAACATAAGAGACTAGAACGGAACGCGTGGAATGTAAAATAAAAAATATCTTAAAACTAGAAGATTTATGACACAGCTAAAAACATCCCTTACCCTTTTCGTTAATAAAGACTTCATTAAACATTTGGCTTTTTTCAAGATTCTACCTACACTCTCGGATTCAGGAATGCGTTTTCCTTTTGTCGTTCAAGTATTTTCCTACATCACATTATTTGGGGAATTTTTTTTTCTTGGTCTTAATTTCATCAGGGAATTTGACGGCCCACTGGGCGCCGCCTTGTCACCGAGCGTGTGTTTGGCCTCCTGACATCACATCTCTTCTACATGACAGTGGGCTCTTCTGTAGGTCGGACCGCGTTCGGGGTGTCTGCTCTCAGCCTTAATCTGTCTTCCACACCATGTTAAGGACCTTCACCACCTCCTCGTAGATCACAAACACGATGGCCACGTCCAGGCACACTCGGCCGAGTCTGGGAATAGTGCCTTTATAGAACCTAGAGCGAGCACAAACACGGGGTTACCTTTGGCTCTCAGGGGTTACCATACGACTGTGGTTATGTGGAGCGGGGACGTGTTCACTCACGCTGCTGGTCCTTCATATTTCATAATCTTGATGGCACAGTCCATTGTGCTCTTATATTTGTGAGCTTCCAGGCCCTGAAGGGAGACAATTAGCAGTTAATTATGCAGAAATATTCTTTGATTCGCGAGTCACGATTCAGAACACTGCGATTCAGGTTCACAATAGCCCTCGCTCAGTGAAGATCTGCGCTGTGTTTTTCTTTATGTTTACATCTACAGTACTGTATTCTTAGTGCACATAAGTCTCCATGGGTTCTAAAAAGGTTAGTAATGACAACCAATCGAAAATAAAAGGGTTGAGCAGTTAGCATTAGCAGCTAGCGCCCTGAGTTCATCAATAGAGTAAGTGCTTTGCTTTGACTTTTCACTTTCAATCCATTATGCACTAAATTACATGCTATTTTTTAACACTTTAGTACAAAATAAGCTTTGTGTTAATTATTTTTTACAGGTTAATGTAAGAGTTAACGTGTAATACGCTCCGCAATGAGACGATATTAAAATTCAGTTCATGTTATATTTAATTTATGATGGATTTGTCAGAACGTATCCCCATTGTAAATCAGGGAGCATCTGTACAATACAACTCCATTAATTCATATTTTATACAGCGTGGATTTTTTGGGGGTCTGGAACGGATTCATTCAATTTACATTATTCCTTATGGGAAACATTTGCTTGGTAACCGTTGTACTGTATCTGCACTTGAGATTTGCAAGAGACCATGAGACCATGAATGATGGAGAATTTAAAAAGTAATCCAATTTGCCCTGCAGTCCAAACGGAGTCTTAGACAGGCAAGGCCCTGAGGACTGAACCGAAAGTCTGTGTAACTATATTTACGTTATCATAAGTGAAAGGAGGCTAGAATAAAAAAATCCAGGGTTTCATGGGTTTTCCCTTAGGAATTAATGGAAACAAACATACAGTATTATACAGTGGAGCAAAGAAGTATTTAGCCAGAAATCGTGCTTTTTTGTGGGTGACCAAATACTTATTTTCCACCATAATTTACAATTAAATTCTTAAAAAATCCTACAATGTGATTTCCTGGATTTTTTCCCTCATTTTGTGTCTCATAGTTGAAGTGTAGCTATGATGAAAATTACAGACCTCTCTCATCTTTCTAAGTAGGAGAACTTGCACAATCAGTGGCTGACTAAATACTTTTTTGCCCCACTGTATACCATAATTAGCAATGCTGTAGTTATATGTGTACATATGCGTAAATCACAAGCAAGTCATACGAAATGATGACGCTCTAACTCCAGTTTCCACTTTTAAATAAAAAAAAAAAAGACAGTGGTCATAAAGATTTTCAGCTTTAAAAAATACTGTTGCATTTCTTCTTGGACTTTGATCTCATCTTCCTTTGAACATCACGCCAAATAGTCGTGTCAAACTAACAGGACATATTAAAACATACGCAAACGGACATTTGATCTTCATTTGAACAATACTGAGAGATGGACGTGATACTAAACTAAACACATAAAACTGAAAAATACCTCAATACTGTTAAACTGAAGATCAAATGTCCATATTTTGAAATATGTTAAAATAGAGAATTTTCATGGGGTGTCAAATTGTTTTCCGTACTACAGTACAACTGAATGGTCTACAACATAAAACCAAGTATATACAAAGAAATAACTAGTGGTTCGTCTAAATTCAGCTCCAAATAGTGGTTCATATGAATTTGTAATGTGGGTAATAAAGACATCCGTGCATTTTTGTTACGTTCTGTTACCAAATACCACACAATCAGCCCAAGATTAGAAACGCACCTGCATTCGGGTCTTAATCACATCAAGCGGGGTGTTTCCAAACACACTGGCGGCTCCGGCTGTGGCTCCGAAAAGCCCAGTCAACAGAGGGTTAATGGGTTTGTTAGGGTTGTCACCTGATTTTAAAAAGAACAGTAATTACTGAGTCTGTACAACCTAGAACATGTAAATCAACTAAACGAGAAATTCATGGGCAGCAAATAAACATGGACAGACCTTTGTACCAGTTTCTCAAGGAGGTAATAACAAAGAAACCATAGCCTGGTTTGATCCTTGCTTCAATACGGTTCGCTGTTATCCTGATATGTTCCTTAATTCCTGTAAAGAACACACGTGGGCCATAATGGTACAATGTCCTAATCCGTCCGTCTACACTGACAGCCCTTGGCTACTGTAACCATGAGGGGTCAGCGGGGTGAATTCTTGAACCAGTCTCATGATACATTTCAAAAGCTATAAAAGAGTGGGGGCAGGTCATATTAGGGGAACCTCCCTGGCACTGCAACAAGACCCCTTCCCAAGTTCTAAGTGGACAGGGACTGACACCATGGCCAAGTGCACTTGTTCGCCAGTTAAAGTTGTGATGTTAGAGATTGTAGTTGATCATCTCAATAGGTGGAGCAAAAATCAAGTCTACAACCTTGCGTTCGCACTAGTTCCCTCCAGCCGTGAAAAAAATCCTCGTTACTTGGGGGTTGGCCGAGGTTGAGCGTGGATAAATTTTGACCTGAAATTAAATCAGGACGCAAAGTCAAGAAACCATTTATAAGCCGTCATAATATCTAATCACTCAACAATACTATACAAATAATAGTCGATCTCAGTATATACACTAAGGACTGAAGTCCGAGGAACTATGCTTCTAATATGGATATCTCTCGAATTTACTACGTATTCTATTACAATCCATATAATCAACATACGTTTGAGTGAAAAAATTGATCACATCTACAACATTAGAGAACCTATCGTATTTGAGGTTCCATGTGCTGGCATGCTAAAGTGCAAATGATTGCAAAAATGCAAAAGTTGGTGCAAAAATGTGACGATCAATGTATGCAGGTAGGATTTAACAAGATTCCAAAGAAAATCATGTGATGTTACTTCCCCCATAAATGTTAATATTACACACACACACACAAACCCACACACAACACACACACACAAATACTTGTTTTCCATTTCCTAAAAAAAGTCATTCTTTAATTCACCTGTAAAAATCATTTAAAATCCAATTTAAGTTGTTACCGTAACATTTGTTTTCATTAAAGTAATAAACCAGTACATGCTACTGGCAAGATAAAAGTTAATCTGCAGGCTTTTTAAAACGGCATTAAAGAAGAGGACATACATGCAACTGAAAAAAAACCACTTGAGTAGCACATAGTAACACTGGTATGCTACGTATGCTGTGGATAATCATTCACACAGTTATATGTAATGGCGACACCACAATAAAGATTACTATGGTTTAATGATTCGGGTTTATACCGGCTGTCTGGGATGTTCTGTATCCAAATACAACACGGAAAACTTGAATGAGTCATATAAAAACCGTAACATAACTATTATAAGAACTGGTAGAGCTGCCCCCAGTGGACTATTCGCAGATTGCGGAGACCTTACTTGTCTCCATAGGACACACCACAGGACAAGCTTCGGCAACACATGCGCCCAGCCGGCAGTCAAGCCTCGGGGCTTGATTGCTGTCCAGCTTCCCAGACTCATCCCTCTCTGGTTACTGAGGACTGAATTACACCGAACGTGAGGAGTGAAGGGGTGGTAAACATGTTCTCTGTAATTATTTTAATAAGCTTATGTTCTAGAAGTCACACCCAGTATGCCAAACACACATTTAACAGCACACACACACACAACACACACACAAACACACATACATTCACAGTATACACACGCCCTTGTTTTTTATGTATTTATATTACTATAGTTAACCATATTACTCAGTATTTCACAATACTGCAGGAAACTAAAGCAGCATGAAAGAAACTGTGAGAAATTTGTTTTTTGGTTGGCGAAGACACAGTTACTTCTTGCGCTACCTGTTTTCTCACCCCCCCAGTGCGTCTATCACAAATAGAAGCTAATTCTAAAATAGCAATCTAAAAATGGCAATTCACCTACATGTAATACATAATTATACATAGGCATTATAGATATATATATATATGAGATATATATTATATATATATATATATATATATATATATAATATATATATATATATATAATATATAGGTGGTCCGATTCCAGAAGCCACCGTGCACAGGCGTGTGCAGGAAATGGGCTACAGGTGCCGCATTCCCCAGGTCAAGCCACTTTTGAACCAGAAACGGCAGGCAGAAGCGCCTGACCTGGGCTACAGAGAAGCAGCACTGGACTGTGCTCAGTGGTCCAAAGTACTTTTTTCGGATGAAAGCAAATTTTGCATGTCATTCAGAAATCCAGGTGCCAGAGTCTGGAGGAAGACTGGGGAGAAGGAAATGCCAAAATGTCTGAAGTCCAGTGGTCAAGTACCCACAAGTCAGTGATGGTCTGGGGTCCATGTCAGCTGCTGGTGTTGGCCCACTGTGTTTTATCAAAGGGCAAAGGGTCAATGCATCTACTATCAGGAGATTTTGGAGCACTTCATGCATCCATCTGCTGAAGAGCTTTATGGAGATGAAGAGTTCATTTTTTAGCACGACCTGGCACCTGCTCACAGTGCCAAAACCACTGGTAAATGGTTTACTGACGCATGGTATTACTGTGCTCAATTGGCCCTGCCAACTCTCCTGACCTGAACCCGATAGAGAATCTGTGGGATATTGTGAAGAGAAAGTTGAGAGAGAGGCAAGACCCAACACTCTGGATGAGCTTAAGGCCGCTATCGAAGCATCCTGGGCCTCCACAACACCTCAGCAGTGCCACAGGCTGATTGCCTCCATGCCACGCCGCATTGAAGCAGTCATTTCTGCAAAAAGATTCCCGACCAAGTATTGAGTGCATAAATGAACATAATAATCTGAAGGTTGACTTTTTTTGTATTAAAAACACTTTTCTTTTATTGGTCGGATGAAATATGCTAAGTTTGTGAGATATATATATAATTTACATCCACATGAGGTGCCCAGGCTACCCGACTTTCAGAGTGTTCTTTGGGGCGCTTTCTTTTTTTGTTCGGTATGTTTCCACCAGGCGGGTCAATCTTGTCTTTTAATTATTTGCAATTAACTCTTGTTTCTTTGTCCGCTGTGTAAAATCCAAACCATTTTCAAATAACTAAGCAAAACAAAAAACATATTCTGTGGATCCTTCCACACTAGGATCTAAAATCATCATACCGTACAGGCCTACTCTCAGTCACAGACTCATATGAAAAACAAGCTTTTACTCATATTTAGTTCAAATGACTTGAGAAATCCTCATATAAAACACAATAATTAGGAGTAGTAACGTTAATAGATGGGCTTCATATTTGGTTACCTTACTGCTGCTTTGGGGATGGAGCCATACAGTAGTGAGCTGAGGCCCCGGTAAAGACCTTTCACCCCATGACCCTGTACAGTCTGCCTCACACAGTCAGCTGTAGAAAAGAAGCAATTTTCATTAAACATTAATGAACCTACTGTGCAACACTAGTTACTAAACTTCGGCACTGCAAGGCATTTGATGCTTGTTTTGCTAATCTGCAACTTGAGTGGTAAATCATTGATTACGTCAGCGAGCAATGATCAAATGGAACTCAGGAAAACGTGCCACAGTTTTGGCTTGCTGCCATGGCACAGCACATTTCCCAAGTGGAACAATCAGTGCTGGCAAACAAGCTGTGAGCAAAGAGGAGCTCGCTCTCAAAGTTCACAGACCCTGGACCGATGTGATATGAGACTATTTTGTACATGCGATAGCTGTTGTTCCAAGGAAATCTGGTTTTGGGCCTGCTCACATTACACATTTGAGGCACTTGCAAAGAAACAAAATGATACACTGACATACTGAGTATAGTCACATAATAGATACTGTTTAAAATAGCCGCTGTACATTTGACTTGCAGACTGGGTGTTATAGGGACAGGGTTTAAAAAGAGACACACCAATTCCTTTGTAGCGTGGTGGGTTGGCCTTCTCATCTAACTGCAACTGGGTCTTGACATACTCTGTGGGGAAAGTGATGCAGATTTCGATCCCTCCAGCAAGTCCACCTAGAAAAACAAAAACAAAAAAACAACCAAAAAAAATTATAGTGGATTCAGTCCAGTTTACGTACTTTTGACATTCTTTGGTCTGGAATGATAGTCATGAAATACTCATTTTAAAAAAGTTTTGATATTCAACAGCTATACTTGTGGCTCATAGCTATGAGACAACTTCTGGAAACAACAGCTCCTGACGGCCTGGGGTTTGAACCCTTGGTCAGTCTTGCAACGCGAAAGTGTTGGTTTGGTGTGATGGGACTGGTGTGAAGAATAGGCTCCAACCCCATGCAACTGGATCTTTTGCTTTCATTACAGCATTCAGCAGATGCAGATGCCTTTATCCAAAGCAACTTGGGACCTGTTACAAAACCTCATTCCAACTGTGAAGCATGGTGGAGGGAGCCTCATGGATTGGGGCTGGTATGCTAGTGGGCAAACAATGAACTGAACTTTGCATCAATAACATTTGACAGGTTAGAGACCCATAATCAGATTGTGAAACCTCATTTCAACTGTGAAGCATGATGGAGGGAGCCTCATGGATTGGGATTGCTACGCTAACACTGGAGAAGTAATTAGTGCGTTCACATGCATTTAATAATCCAATCCTAATCTGATTTCTGTAGGTATCAGATTATTCAAGTGGTCATGTATACAGTATACTCCGATCTAGAAATCCAATAAAGAGAGCTGGATTTTAGCTCAGTGATAAACACGGTTGCCAGGTCCTTTTATTTCTCTCTTCTTTTGGACTTGTTCCATAGACCTGATGTGTTAGTTCTATAGCGGGATCTGGCAACCCTGGAATCAAAAGCAGCATCTGCAAAACAGCTACCATTGCTGAAATGCAGTTTAGCAGTACACATTTGAATAAAGAATGCATTTGATTATTTAATATTAGTCCGAAGTTTACATTACATTGTTTCTGTGAGATTATTGGCTTGGTGCAAATTAGAAATCCGATTAACGCTCAAGTCATGTAAATCCGGGACTTTCCCATTATCTGATTACCCAAATGCCTGTAAACTTGATCGGATTACTTACAAAATCTGATTTTCTGCAGTTATGGGATTATTAAGTGCATGTGGACACACTCAATGACTTTGTATCAAAAAGATCTGACCAGGGAATGAAAGGTAGAGACCCATCATCAGATCCCCAATCCTCAATCCAACTTTGAAGCATGGTGGAGGGAGCCTCATCTAGTCTGGGGGAAACAATGAATTGTTCAAAAAAGACTTGACCAGAGAATGTCAGATAGGTAGATAATAATCATCTGATCAGGAGCTACAGCAAGCATGACTGCTTCTGCAATTTATTAAATACAAGCTCTTGTGTTGATGTAGATTTACATTTACTTTTACAGCATTTAGCAGACGCCCTTATCCAGAGCGACTTACAATCCAAGCAATTGTGGGTTAAGGGTCTTGCTCAAGGACCCAACAGTGGCACCTTGGCAGAGGTGGGATCTGAACCCTTAACCTTCAGGTCCAGAGTCCAGTACCTTAACCACTAGGCTACCAGAGAATGTTAAGAATGTATGAAAAACAATCAATGAATGAATAAAAATCAGTGTTCAATGTTATGCAGATGTTTGGTTGGGAATGTTATAATATCCTTGGAACAAGATCAGTGAGCATCTAAGACTAAACGATGAAGTGCCAGTGGTATTTTAGCTGATGAGAGCTGAATCGCAATAAGCCGGTGCCTCCTTAACAAGTCTCAGCCCATAACGTCTGCAGTTGGAGCACCAAACAGCAGAGGGCTGGAGGCTGCCTGCTATTGGTTCCCTGCTCTTCTCCCCACCGAACACTCCCCTTGGCCGCTCTCCAGATTCGAAGGGGTGTGTCGGCCAGCCACAAGTCTTACCGTTGAACTGTACAGGAAAAGGACTAGGTTCTGCCACACTGACAACTCCTTCTCTGTATTCGCTTGCCTGTCAGGGCAAACCGAGCGGTAATAACACGGTGTATGTGCAAACAGCTTATTACGAGGCAAACATGAAAAGCAACGCGTGTTATTTCCTCGCAAAGACAGAAGGATCCAAATCAAGGACATGAGAGCTGCATCAATCAATACTGGCACTCAGACTAAGTGAACAGCCACTTAATTAGGTTGTGTGCGAGTGCACAAAAAGAATTACATTTCCAAACAGGATTACTTGCAGCTTAAGAGGTATCAAATTAATGAAGCTCGCATTCCTTTTTGATGAATAATAACAAAAGCAGGGTTTCTTTGTAAGCTCTGAATGACTTATATCTTTAAAAATGTACATGCATTTAATAATCGGATTACTCATAGCATGTATGCCAGTTGTGCGATTTCCTAACCCGACATGGTTGCCAGGCTTTATTTGGTCTCTTCTATTCCACTGACTTTAACTGTTTTTTTCTGGCAGCCCCGGAATTAAACGCACCACAGAATTAAAGGTAACGGAACAGCTATCGAACACTTTGTTCATCCGCTGCAGCTTCACTCAAGCTGCTTCCGTCCTCAGCTCCAGCCCCATCATACCCGGGCCACTTAATGCCGATGTGCATATTTCACATTTTATTTGAACTATGACTCCATGACTTTAGTTTCATTCTTAGATTTATCATCTACGCCACCCAAGGAGGTTGGGTCCCTTTTTGAGTCCCTAAGGTTTCTTCCTCATAACACTTAGGGAGTTTTTCCTTGCCACTGTCGCCCTAGGCTTGCTCAATTTGGGATTGGATGTAGATATTAGGAGATAATCTAAAATTGTAAAGTAGCTTTGAGACAATGCTCCATTGTAAAAAGCGCTATATAAATAGATTTGACTTGACACTTTGTGGACACTCTGCAACGCAGTATAAAGGCAATAACCCTAGAATCTGATTATTGTATGTTACATTTTGAAGTTTATGTCACATATTTCTGTGAGATTATTGGCTGGTTGCAAAACAGAAATCCGATTCATGCCCGAGTCATGTAAACCCGAAGCTTCCCCATCATCTGATTACTCAAGTGCATGTAAACATGATCGGATTACTGACAAAATCTGATTCTCTGGAGTTATCGGATTATTAAGTGCATGTAAACACACTCACTGATAGTGTTTCTCGATTTTTTTTTCCATTCACCGACTTCTTGGCATGAATAAACATCTGACCCAAACAATGTAAAGCACTTCTGATAAGGACGTCTACCAAATGCTGTAAATCCAACGTAACTATACTGGACTCAGACTTTTAGATCTCCTACTGCACCTTACATTAAATGGACCTTTCATTTTTCCTCAAAGAACATAGCTGAGCATTCCAGACACATTCTTGCCTCAGGCTTAAGACCCATTAAATGCTTGCATAACCCGGTACAGGAAAAGCTTGCTTCCCCGAGCCTTTGTGAACCACAGCACTCTGCACTCTAGTCTAAAAGCTGAACCAACCCAGCCTGAAGGCACCACCAGGGCACCACAATGGTGTATGTATAACTGCAACTAAACGTTGATTAGTCCTGCACACCGGCTTGGAGGAATTTTAGCTCATTTCTCCGTACAGAACAGCTTCAACTCTGGGATGTTGGTGGGTTTCCTCACATTAGCTGCTCGCTTCAGGTCCTCCCACAACATTTCCATTGGATTAAGGTCAGGTCTTTGACTTGGCCATTCCAAAATATGAACTTTATTCTTCTTTAACCATTCTTTGGTAGAACGACTTGTGTGCTTAGGGTCGGTGTCTTGCTGCATGAGACACCTTCTCTTGAAATTCAGCTCATGGACAGATGTCCTGACATTTTCCTTGACAATTCTCTGATATCATTCAGAATTCATTGTTCCACCAATGATGGCAAGCCGTCCTGGCCCAGATGCAGCAAAACAGGCCTAAACCATGATACTACCACCATCATATTTCACAGACGGGAATAAGGTTCTTATGCTGGAATGCAGTGTTTTCCTTTCTCTAAACATAACGCTTTTCTTTTAAAACAAAAATTCTATTTTGGTTTCATCCATCCACAAAACATTTCTTCCAATAGCCTTCTGGCTTGTCCACGTGATCTTTTAGCAAACTGCAGACGAGCAGCAATGTTCTTTTTGGACAGCAGTGGCTCTCTCTTTGCACAAACCCTGTCATGCACACCATTGTTGTTCAGTGTTCTTCTTCTGATGGTGGACTCATGAACATTAAACATTAGCCAATGTGAGAGAGGCCTTCAGTTGCTTAGAAGTTACCCTGGGGTCCTTTGTGACCTCACTAACTATTACACTCCTTGCTCTTGGAGTGATTCTTTGTTGGTCAACCACTCCTGGGGAGGGTAACAGTGGGTTAAATTTCCTCCATTTGTACACAATCTGTCTGACTGTGGATTGGTGGAAGTCCAAACTCTTTAGAGGTGGTTTTGTAACCTTTTCCAGCCTGATGAGCATCAACAACTCTCTTTGTGTTAGTGCCATGAAACACTTCCACAAACATGTTATGAAGAGCAGACTTTGATAGACTCATTGTTCTTTAAATAAAAACAGGGCGCCCACTCTCACCGGATTATCATTCCATTGATTGAAAGCACCTGACTCTAATTTCCACCTTCAAATGAACTGCTAATCGTAGAGGTTTCACATACTTTTGCCACTCACTAGTAATGTAATATTGGATCATTTTCCTCAATAAATAAATGACCCAGTATAATATTTTTGTTTCATTTGTTTAACTGGGTTCTTCTTTATCTACTTTTAGGGACTTGTGTGAAAATCTGATGATGTTTTAGGTCATATTTGCAGAAAGAAATCTAGAAAGTTCTAAAGGGTTCACAAACTTTCAAGTACCACTGTATAATATGGTGTTCGGACAACATCAAGATCACGAATGGGCAGTGTCACAGAACGTAGCATCTCATGTTTTACTGCCTTTTGCTGGTGAATTTTTTATGGTGGATTCCGGGACATATCCCCAGCAAGCACAGGGTGCAGGCATAATCTTACTCTGGATGAGACCCCGGTTCAACATTGTCTGCCAGGATCAGGGGATGATAGCTCAACAAGCCTCCCCTCCCTCAGTCACTCAAGCTCCTCTTCCGTGTACTGTGTCATTCAGTTGGTAAACTTGGTATTAGGTAGTCCAACATGCCAAACAAATATTCCTCAATTACACAAATCCGCTGATTCATACTACTTCTGAGCCCCAACAACTGCCTGCCTCACACATGGAAGAATTATCTGATCACATGTCAGTGGCTGGAGGGGAAAAAAACCAGCATAGTCCTTTAGACAGTCTTTTTCAGTTTCCTTTACCAGGTCATTTCCTCCAGATCCCACTCACCAAACTGCTACTTGCTTAACTAATTAAAGTCATTCTATACAGTCTGAGTGTACAACTGTAAAAGCTAATTCACAATGCACTAAAACATGTACAAGTAGACCTAAAAATACCAGTTCTCCAGGAACCAGTGGACCTGCTTAACAGGTATTTGGGCCAAAAAGATGAGCAAGTATCTTTCCAACCTGTTTTGCAGGCTTTTTACTTAAGTCTGGAAAGATGAGCTGAGGTTGACTCAGCTTGCCTAATGCATCTTTCAAAAGTGTTATAGGTCATTGTGATGGTAATTCTGGTCAAGCTGCATTTTGATGAGCTCCTTGGATTTGGATGAAGGAGGGGTGGGATCTAAGAATGACCATTTACATTTGAATTTATAGGATTTAGCAAACGCTCTACACAACTGATACAGTTCCAAGCAATTGTGGGTTAAGGGTCTTGCCCAAGGACCCAACAGTGACAGCTTGGCAGAGGTGGGATTTGAACCCTGAACCTTCTGGGCAAAGTCCAGTACCTTATCCACTAAGCCACTGCAGTCCCATTACAGTACAGACCACTCTGTCTCCTGCATTACTCATTATCTAAAACAGTGCTGACTATCAGTGCGAGAGCAAAGGTTATTGAAAAGTTGATCTGGCAACACGGGAGAAAGTGACACCCTTGCAGAAAAGTCCATGCTTTGAAATGATGAAAGGATTGCACATGCTAGAGACACAGACATTTTTTGTAATAGAGGTATGCACCGATGAACGTCCATCGGAACAACGTCCAATCTGTCTTTCAACTCTGGATGATGTGGCCTTAAACACCTGGTCACTTCAGAACCAATCAGTGAGTGGATTTACATGCAGGTAATAATCCGATAACTGCAGAAAATCAGATTTTGTCAACGAGTATACATGCAGATAATGGAATTATTTAACCTCCGAGTTTACGTGACTCAGGTGATAACTGGATTTGTACTTTGCAACCAGCCAATCATCTCACAGAAATATGTACCATAAACGTCAACCTTTAATGTTCACATTATTAATTTTTTCATGTATATACTGCGTTTCAGAGTCTCCACAAAAAGTCCTTAATAGCCGCTTCACTTCCTTTAATTCCGTGTCGTGTTTAATTCTGGGGTTGCCAGATCCAGTGAGAAAAAACCCACTAAAGTCAATGGAAAAAGAGGCCAAATAAAGCCAAGTCTGTAGAATACACAGACATGGCAACAGTCGGGGAAGGCTTGAGCACATGCGCAGATTGAAATCTTATCAGATTATTCATTGGTCATGTACACAGCATACTACGATCTAGAAATCAGATGAAAAAATCCGATAAAGAAAGCTGGATTTTACCCCAGTAATCGGACTACGCATTGCTTGTATACCAGTTACCCGATTAAGATTTTCATGTACACAAGCGTTCCCCCACGAATGCCAGCTCCGCATATTTCTAATGACTTGGCTTTATTTTCCCTCTTTTTCCATTGACTTTTGCGGTTTTTCCTCGCTGGATCGGGCAACCCCAGAATTAAACACGTCATGGAATTAAAGGCAGCGAAACGGCTATTACTCGAAAAAATTAATAACTTGATTATTTAATATTACACTGCAAAGTCTATGTCACATATTACTATTACGTCACATCCTTCTGTGAAATTATTGGCTGGTTGCAAAGTAGAAATCCAATTACTGAATGGATCATGTAAAGTCAGAGCTGTACGCACTGGCCAGCCTAACACAAGGACCTGTAGGACCTGTATCTGTGGGCTCACTCTGACTGTGCATGGCTGGAAGAACCACAAAGTCTGACGTTTCTTTTGAATCGCTGAGTCATTGATTCATTGACTGAGCCTCTCACACTGATGCTTAGGTCAATATTCCTAGGCGGATTGTAAACACACCCAGGAGACGTCCACTTTAGGGAATAGAGCCTCTGACGTTGTTAGCATTAACAATACGACCTAATAACACTACCTTATCTCGAAGGTAGTGTTATTATGTCTTAATAAAATACACCATTGATTATTTATTTTTGTAAACACAACTCACCACACTGAACATTACGATTCTTTCCTGGCTCAAAGACACGTATTCTTCATTGGGTTATTCTACTGTACGTCCCCCACAGCAAATGTAATTACTTATGAGGACCAGGGCCATTTTTCACTCAGGCCCAGTGCCAAAACAGCATTAAGAGATGAGCAACTGACATTCAAGCAAGGACACGGCACACTTTATAACACTAATAAAATGAAAAGAGAAGGCCACCCATTCATACAGTCAGCACCAGAATTATTGGAACCACTGGTTTAAAAAGGTTAAGGAGAACTTCTTTGTGGTTGATACATTTAAGGCACACTAAAATACTTTTTAATACTTAAAATAACTTTTAATAGAAGTACATTTATTGTACGGAAATGTCTTCATATGTTATACCTCATCTCTCCCCACCTGTGAGGGCAAGACAGATTTCCCTCCATGTACTTTACCTCGAAAAGCCGCCAATCTTGCCTATCACCAAGCTAAAATGTGACAAATGTCCCGCCAGTAATGAAATTGGACTGTGGTGGCCTAGCAGTTAAGGTACTGGACTATAGACCAGAAGGTCCAGGGTTCAAATCCCACCTCTGCCAAGCTGCCACTGTTGGGTCCTTGAGCAAGGCCCTTAATTTACAATTGCTTGAATGGTAAGAATATATCAATTTTAAGTTGCTCTGGATAAGAGCGTCTGCTAAATGACGTAAATGTAAATTCTACCTCAGTAAGTTGCCATATTTCAGACCGTCAGTAGGTGACACTTTAATCCTACTTTAAACTTGCAGCTCCGGATGATGTACAGCCCCTGTCTGTCATCAGAGACATTATATAAGATGGAGACTGGTCACTGGTTGAAATATGAACTGGCCTGTAATACAGAAGCCCCGCCCCGTTATTAGAAAGATCCTTTCGGCATATTAGCAAATCTGTCAGAAAGGGACGAGTGGCAAGTTTTGGCCCCTTTGTAGTGGCGGGATGCACATGCACAGTAGCCAGAATAACCTTAAAAAACATTTATTTTTCTGTGTTATTTGAACCCAACAACACAAGTACGATGTATCATTTATGTCAGATTATACCAACAATTCTAAATATGCATTTTAAACGTTAATTTCACTTTCAGTTTTGGGTATTTAGGTCTCTTCTTATTAAAGAAATAGGACTCCGGTCATGTATGACTAGACACGGTAACAATCGTCAATCACGGACTATTTCTCAAATTTGCATAATTGAATAGAAATGGTACATGTTTATGTACACTGTAAATGTGACTGTACCATCACGTGGGCTGCTCAGTAAAACACATTATGTCAGCATCAGGTATGAATGTCCCTTTGACTAGTGTTTTGTAACTTTGTTTAGTTGCCGAACTCGCCTCTCGCCAAAAATGGCCATGAAACAGACGTGGGCGGGATATAGAGTTTAGACTGTAAATGATATATACAGTATATATTAAACTACTTGGTTTACAATAAATTCAACTTATCAAGGGCTTGTCGGAACGTATTCCCTTCATAAATCAGAGACTATCTGTGGGGGCCAAAAGCCAGAGACCACTAGAGACCACTATTTTGCAATTTCTGTAATTGAATATAATGTTTTTCTTTACTAATCACATAATCAACATAATGCCTTGTTAATACATGAGGTCAACGAAGAATAACCACTATGTACAATCTGTAGTGTTATTTAAAAAGATTTCAAACTCCTAGCGGCGTCTGGCGATGCAACGTCCTTACATGGGCAGATGAAAGGAAAGCTTCCTTCTCATACTCCTTCGAAAGAAATAGTTTGGCAGTCTAACTGTAGATTTACAAATTAGTAACGTTAAAAATGCTATCATCTTCTATGCTTACGTCTTTCTCCAGGCTGCTTAATTACAGCTCTGGTTGGTTCAGTTACTTCTTAATTACAGACCTAGCATTTGTTATGGCTATATTACAGCCATTGTGGGATTTATGAGGATCAACATTGGTTTCATTTAATTTATGCATGCTCTGCTCAGAACTCCCTGTTGATGAACGCTGCAGAACACAGGGGATCACGCTTTAGTAACGTTTTGTTCCTAAAAATTGGAGGTTTTTAGTTTCTTAGGTCACCAAAAGAGATGCAGCTTTTCTTAGATACTCGTGGGGGGCTCCAAGGAAAAAGGTTAGGAACCACTGTTATATAATTAAAGGTCAGATGACCACTTTTAGATTACACTAATTAACCTAAACATTTAAATAATCAGTTCACTAAGGATGGCAATCATTCTGGACCTGCCTATTCTGGACATCATAATTTTAGGCTATAACAAAGATATAAAAAGCCACTTCTTCTATAAAACGGCAAATTCAAGCAAGCAACGCATCATTTATATGCGCACACCCTTGCTCAAATGCCAGCACACCTCAAAAAATGACACAGGCCACGACCGTGCACCACCCGAGCCATCACAGGCCTTCATTAAACAGAATCGGAGAGCTTGAAAACCCATGAAAAACATCACGTACACCGAGCAGCCAGCAGATGTCAAGTTCCGATGTGGGCAAACATCAAAAACTACACACACCACAACACAGCAGCGAGGAGTGAAAAAAAAGGCATATCAGAAAGAAACGGATTCACTAATGCAATGCTTCAGGGAGGAAATTAAAGCTCACCATCTGTAGTGTTATTTAAAAAGGTTTCAGTCGGATACACAGAATTTTACCTTCAGGGATATGGGGGTAAAAATGCAATTCATTCCACACCAGTAAAAGCCCATATTTTGACTAATGAAGAGTACAGTCTGAAGGTCAGCTAAAGGCCTCGAGTACAATTTCCAAGGCTAAATCTGGCAAATGCTGGGAGAAAAAACAAAAAGTCTTACCCTGATAGTTTTAATTTCACTTCCTCTCACTAACAAAGGGAATTAAGATGTGACTACAAACTGGAATAACGGCATGCCTGGATAACACTGAAATAGTTCTACTATTAACATTACTAACTATTGTTACTGAAAATCTGAATACTGTTCGCAAATACAGTCATACCTCAGTTCTCGGCGCTCATTCGTTCCAGAAGGCTTGTCGAAAACCAAAAATGACAAGTACAGAGCAAAACTTCCCATAAGGAATAATGAAAATTTAATTATCCATTCCAGACCCCCAGAAATAAAGGTTTATAACAAAGTCTTGAAAAATCTCATGTCATTTTAGTGAGTAATGGATTGAAAGTGAAAAGTAAAAGAAAAACACTTACTCTATTGGTGAACTCAGGGCGCTAGCATTGCTGCAGCCAGAAAGTGTTCTGAAGGTTCAGTTCCTGTTTTGCTTTCGGTTGGCTTTTATAACTAATCTTTATAGGACCCACTGAGATTTATTTGTGCGAAGAATACTGCTTAGTTGAATCACTATGTACTGAAATGTGAATCAAGTTTTGGCTGACTCGCCTCATACAAGTTTAAATAAGTCCACCAAGTACGGAGCAAACGACGCAAACCGAGACAAATTTTTCTAGTCAAAATGCGTCGAGAACCGAACTTGACGACTTCCGACGTGGTCGAGAACCAAGGTACCAATGTACTCGAACCCTTGACAGTGGTGGGCTGGCAAATTGCTGCTGCACCAAACAAGCACCATATACAGTGGGGGCTAAAGGTCTGAGAGCACTAGTGGAAATGCTTATTTTGTTCTTTCAACAAGGAGAATCCATGGTACAGCAGGGTAACCTGAACAAATACCTACAAAGACCAAAAAATTATCAAGGAGTGCTGACTGTCATGGACTTTCCTCTAGAGTCACCTGACCTAAACCCCATGTTGAAAGGGGGGGCTCTTGCAGACGGAGAAAGCCAAGCATTCGGCAAACTCACAAGATGCTCTTTGGAATACTGTGAAAGCATGCTGTGATAACAGGGATTATCAGATTTTATACAGACTTGTGAAGTCCATTGCAGTTTTATGAGAGGTAGGTGGAAGCCCAAACAGACAGGGTAACTACTGTAGAGGTAACGATCGATCCTTCGTCCCACCCAAAAATTGATAGTTGTTCCCACAATATACCCCCACCCCTTATAACATTCATCCATTCATTCATTCATCATCCACTATCATACAGGTTTGCGTACTTTAACATCCAGGATACGATCTGTGAAACTGCGAGCTATGTGATCTTGAGGTTGAATATTAAATATATGTACTTTTAAAGTACATATTGTATAGCCATGCTTTATGGGATACTGTGGTGTACCGGTATTGACTAAAGAGCCAAGATACTGTACACATTCAGTACTGTGGTCACATCGGCCCATCCTCAGCCGTGCTGCACTGAGACATCCGCAGCTGTCCCGAGATCCATGATCGTTCGCCTGGCTGCATGCTGCTTCATCACTGTGCACGCTGCTTCATCTTTGTGCGTGCTTGTTCGCCTGGCTGCATGCTGGTTCATCTCTGTGTCACACTGCTTCATCTCTCTGCACACTGGTTCATCTCTGTGTCACGCTGCTTCATCTCTCTGCACACTGGTTCATCTCTGTGTCACGCTGCTTCATCTCTGTGCACGCTGCTTCATCTCTGTGTCACGCTGCTCCATCTCCCTGCACTCTGGTTCATCTCTCTAGACACTGCTTCATCTCTGTGCCATGCTGCTTCATCTCTGTGCACGCTGGTTCATCTCTGGGTCATGCAGCTTCGCCTGCCTGCACATTGCTTCACTTCTCTGAACGCCGCTTCATCTCTTTGTCACACTGCTTCATCTCTGTGTCACGCTGCTCCATCTCCCTGCACACTGCTTCATCTGTGTCATGCTGCTTCATCCACCTGCACGCTACTTCAACTCTGTGTCATGCAGCTTCGCCTGGCTGCACACTGCTTCACCTCTCTGTACGCCGCTCCGTCTCTGTGTCACGCTGGCACACACTGCTAAGCTCTGACTCCTCTTGCCACTTGCTGATTCAATTTGAGTCGCACATGGCCGCACGCCTTATGCTTAATCCATAACATCATTTACTCTACTTTGTGCTCATTTCTTACTTATGTCATTCCAACTCTGTTTCCCCTAATGTACTTGACAAGGTAATATATGGTTTAAAGGATAAGGATATAAACCCTATCGGACTTTATCTGACGTTGTCTGAACGGCCGTTAAGCGGTGCGTATCTTTGCAGGCACAACTGTCACTCTCTACCCACAAAAATGATCTTTTTTTGTGTGTGTATTACTAACCCTAACCCTAAAAACGACACTTGTGTTACAAAGTTATTATTAGTAAATGTGGTGAGCATGCCTGTTGAGATAAGCTCACATCTTCCACATGTCTCTATGCACTATGATGATGGGCTACAAGCAGTTCTGTTACTATCAGCTACGCTCCCGATACAAAGGCTCCAAAGTCCAACGTGTCCGCACGCACCTCAGAGTAAAGGCTCGTTCTTTAAACCATAAAGAATCAGTAAACCGCGTACAAAAATCAGCTTACCGGCTAAAATGGCTTTTCCGGGGTGAGTGATCTTTGCTTTTCCAGCCGGCGCTGCTGCTGATAAACAGTGCGGTCTGTGGAACGGACTCACAAATCTCGGCTGTCCCGACATGGTTCGTGCTTCTGCGGTGCTGAACAGCGGCTCGTTGCTGGTCTAAGCTGGAGTTTGGTCCAGGGCTGGTTTATGACTGGGTGCTTTCTCCGGTACAAACACTGACGGGCTGGCTTTTGACAGCTCAAAGTTTCCTGGTTCCTTGTCAGCCTTGGGCGAAAGGCCGAGCATCACTCACGAGGGCGGAGTCTCAGCGGTGCGCTACGTAGCACCATGTTATTCACAAACAAAACCGTTTAAGGTGGAACGGAGTAGTTCTCTGCGGCGAACGGTGCCTCATTCGTGCTCTTTTCTAGTATGGCTTTTGAGAACTGTATTTGGTGACGTGCCACGGGAAAGTTACACTTAACGAATTCTGAAATTAGACTGTCGTCAGGGCCGTCAGTAAAATGTTGCTGTGCCCCACTAAAATTACGGCGGTAAAAGTCAATTTGATTCTGGTTTGCTGGACACTACAGGACACCTCAGGCAAATTCACTACAAGCACTACATTTCCCATAATGCCCCAGCATCTTTCCTAATGCTCGAACGACTAAGGCTTTCAGTCAGAGACAGTTGTTCTTGGTTTTTCTCGTAGGTTAATGGACATCCTCAAATATTTAACAGAAAGTAAGCCACACCACAAGCAAGCCATAATAATAGCTCATAGCGAAATGTTTTGGCTTATAACCATATACATTTATACTTAGACACTGCATTAGCCGCTTCAGTCCGTTGCTGTGATACATCGACACAGCCAACACATTGGTCCAGACCAAACTGGCTTGTAAACAAATACAGGTAAACGAGGATCAAGTCAAGTCAAGTCAGATCTATTTATATAGCGCTTTTTACAATAGAGCATTCTCTCAAAGCTACTTTACAATTTTAGATTATCTCCTAATATCTACGTCCAATCCCAAATTGAGCAAGCCTAGGGCGACAGTGGCAAGGAAAAACTCCCTACGTGTTATGAGGAAGAAACCTTGGGAGGACCAAGACTCAAAAAGGGACCCAACCTCCTTGGGCGGCATAGATGATAAATCTAAGAACAAAACTAAAGTCATGGAGTCATACTTCAAATAGAATGTGAAATATGCACATCGGCATTAAGTGGCCTGGGTATGGTGGGGCTGGAGCTGATGACGGAAGCAGCTTGAGTGAAGCTACAGTTGGATGTTGTCTGGATAAAATGCACAATAAAGTAGTTATTTCTCAACCAATTTTCTTCTTTCTCAACCAGCCTTCTTTCTTTTTTTATAGCAGTGAAATTATACACTGAAAGGCAATAT
Source organism: Ancistrus triradiatus (assembly GCA_025084515.1). Classification (NCBI taxonomy): domain Eukaryota; kingdom Metazoa; phylum Chordata; class Actinopteri; order Siluriformes; family Loricariidae; genus Ancistrus; species Ancistrus triradiatus. The sequence goes on from JAJAGP010001753.1 coordinate 138,396, forward strand.
ACATTACAAGAGTACCCAATACAACAAGTAGTCTAGAAACGCCCCCTATGTATCATTGTGGTTATCATTGCGGTTAGGACTTTCAGGTCACCACACAGCTCCAGAGTTCCCTGGTTCAATTCCCAGCCAGGACTCTATGTGGAATTTGCGCGTTCTCCGTGTACGCCTGCTGTGTTCTAAAAAGATCGTTATTTTAAAAAATACTACATCAACCGAAATGAAATGAATCTAGAAATAGTACATTACATACAAACATGAAGTGGCTCAGCGCTTAAGTTCCAGAATTATATAATAAAAGGTTGTGAGTGCAAAACCTATCTATACCAATCAACTGGAATGATGTCCATTTGAATAGCTGAGTTCAACAGCTGGTGTAGGTGCCATTCTGGCATTCTATTACACAGTAGAAAAAGTATTTTAAAAGCCAGAAGTATGACAGATGACTATCTATGGCTATGGTCTTTGAGCATTTTTGACTATTATTTAGCTGATTTTACTGTTTTCTCATGAGTTCTGGGTTATTAACCTCGTTCGCTATGCTGTTGCTAGTACAAGCTCAGGGATATCATTCTTTGCAAGTTAAGCATTAGTTTTAACCATATCAGAGTATATCTATAGTATGCTGTATCTGTGCATACTGCAGGTGTTATTTAAAATTGTGCTGCCCCCTTGTGGTTTTCAGATGACCTATTCGTTATTTAGCTCTGGTGCTGGGCCTGCATTTCTGGAACTCTAAACCTGGAGGCTGAGTTGTTGGCCTAGCGTATTATGCCGCTGCAGATTACTGTAATGCGTTACTTTGTACGGCGTTACCCCTAGCACTTTTTAGACACACCAATTGACTAACGCATGGCCTTGGAATATGGGAGGAATCTACAGTACCTTGAGGAAACATGCAAGCTAAGTGAAGAGATCTTTGAAGCTGAGAGGCACCACACTAATCACTGCACCACGTGCTCCTTTAAATATATTTATAATGTATATCAATATAAATACATTCACATTTACTTTTACAGCATTCAGCAGATGCCGTTATCCAGAGCAGCTTACAGTTGATACAATCTTACAATCCAAGACAATTGTGGGTTAAGGGTCTTGCTCAAGGACCCAACAGTGGCAGCTTGGCAGAGGTGAGATTTGAACCCTGGACCATCTGGGTCCAGTACCTTAACCACTAGGCTACCACAGTCTGCACTAGGCTGGGATGTAATATTATTAAGAATTCTAACCAGAAATAAAAATCTGTCTTATATATATAAGACAAGGGTTTGCTTGTGGCATTGTAGTTTTCTGTTATTCAGTCGTGCATTTTATATATATCGTGCATTTTATATAATTAATGCAATTTAATAATATTATCGTGCATTTTATATATATATATATATATATATATATAGCATATATATATATATATAATATATATATATATATATATATATATACGTGTATCATATATATATATATATATATATATATATATATATATATACGTATATATATATATATATATACGTATATAATATAATATATATATATATAAAATGCACGACTGAATAACAGAAAACTAGAATGCCACAAGCAAACCCTTGCAACACCTGCTGAGAAAAAAGAGAATCCCAGTTTTGAATCCAGTTTTCGGTTTTCGTAAAGTGTTTCAAATTTTATTAAAGATACAAATATAAGAATTTCTGCATTGTGAGAATTACAACAATGTATTAATGTTGCAATTAAAATGATTGTTTAAAATAAAATATTTTGTGCAAAGAACATAATGCGGACGTTAAATGGTGCATAATTCTGTATTAAAATAAAAAATATCAATGTGACTAGTATATATCATTATATTTACAGTATTTCTTTAGGTATTTATCAAATTTGGCTACGTTCAATGTGACATTGTGATATACTGTACTGGGCGCACCCATTGCTTGCCTTTAATATAGTGTGCTAAAACCTGTTTGTGCTTTAAAGAGTGTACTCTTTATTCAACGGATACCTTTTTCCTGAACTATTAATCATTTGTATAAACACGTGATAATAAAATCAAATTGTAAAATAATGTCTAACGTATGCAATTTGTTGTGCAAAAGATACAGAGAGACTTTTATTCTGTAAGGCGTCCACCCGTGCGTTTGCGCATGCCGTGTTTTTTCTCAGTCAACGTCCAAACCGCATACTACCGTACTAAACAGTATGTTACCGCAGACCGTGGCCTTCCGTTCTGACATACTAGTTAGTAGGCTAGTATGCAGTCGCCTACGTACCTTTGTCCTACGGCGCGTCGCAGCTGACTCGCAGAAGGTTGCAGCAGAAGGACAAAAGCATTTCGAGAGGTTAGTTTTCGCCACCGCGTTTGAATGTGATTCCTGTTATTTTAAGCAACACGCATTTTAGCTTATGTATAAATGGCTGAATAAATGTGACGGAGTTTTTAATGCAAATTAATATTATTAAGGCAGGTGCTAAAGTAATGGCAGCTAGCGAGATGGTTATCGGATAGCTTGTCAGCCCGGTGCTTATTTAAAGAGCATAATGACTGCTTCTTTAAATAGTGTTTTAAGTTGGGCTTCTTAGCGCAAGAAAAACTTAACAATTGCAAATTATGCTAAATAAAATTAAATCTGAAATTGCTGTTGCTTTTCTGCGTGAAAACTGTTACCTGTATCATTAAAGGATGGGCAAAGATTAGTGCTGACATTACAAAATAAATGTATATGTTATTTACCGATAATTATCTTGGTGGGGTATTTTGTAATTAAACAGTGATTCAGTTTAATAAGAAAACGACTGACTGCGTGAATAATGACTCTTATTTGACTAACATGACTTACTTTATTTAAACACTAATTTGTATGGAAGTACCGGGTTGGACCCCATTTTTGCCTTCAGAACTGCCTTAATTTTTAACGTCTTAGATTCATCAAGGTTCTGGACCCATTCCTCAGAGATTTAGGTCCACGTTGACATAATAGCATGCAGATTTGTTTGCTGCACATCCTCCATTGATCCCATTCTTCCGCTTCATCACATCCCTAAAGCTTCTCTATTGGACTGAGATCTGGTGACTGTGGAGGCTGTTTGAGTACAGTGAACTCCTTTTTAATGTTCAAGAAACCAGTTTGAGATGATTTAAGCTTTGGGACATGGCGCATTATGCTGCTGGGAGTAGCCATCAGAAGATGGTACACTGCTCATAAAGGGATGCATGCGGTCAGCAACAATACTCAGGTAGGCTGTGGTGTTTAAGCGAAGCTCAAGTGGTATTGAGGGTCACAGAGTGTGCCTCGCACCATTACATCACCACCAGCCTGAACCGTTGATAGACTGGACGGACCTATGCTTTCATTTTGAGACTGGTCAGACCAAGCAAGGCTTTTCAATCTTCTATTGTCTAATTTTGGGGAGCCTATAGAAATCGTGTCCTTGGTTGCCTGTTGCTGACAGAACCTTCTTATCAGACACAGAGCAGCTAGCAACCCACATTGAGATATGAGTAACTGTCAACATATTTATGTTCCGTGAAATATGGGACCAGTCAATAGTGAATGCAAGCTTGCTGATGCTGTAATATAATGCTTGGCAACCAGTGTTTAACACTCTCCGGTACAGCACATGATTGGTGTAATTGACCACAGCCTTTATTTTGTTAGGCACAATGGCTGTTCCTCCTTCATACTCTGACTTGGGCAAAGCAGCAAAGGATATCTTCAGCAAGGGCTATGGTACGTTATTACCTGCACCATATTTCATTCCAGAGATTGTTTGACTTTGAAGATGTCTGTCTGACCTGCTGCTTTGCTTTTAGGCTTTGGAGTTGTTAAGCTGGACCTCAAAACCAAATCCAATACTGGAGTGGTAAGTTGATTGATTTTTTTTATTTTTTATTTTCCTGCCCACAGTTTCTTTTTCCCTTGGGCACATTCCCTGTCAAGCCCAGCTGCCTTTCAGTCTTTTGTTCTCTGAACCTGCGTTTTGTTTTCGTGCCAAAAACCTGATGCACTTTGGACGGTGTTCTGTTGATTAGTGGCCATTTGTAGTTAAGGATCAGAGGCAACTTGACCGAAATTAGGGCGTCTGCTTTGTTAAAATCTCCCCACATACGAAGACAAAATCTGAGTCATGAAATAAGATTCTATAAACTAAAAATAAATTAAATGGATTAAATAAGTATTGGTTTAAAAAATGTTGTTCATATTTGCATCATTTACATTTACAGCATTTAGCAGACGCCCTTATCCAGAGCGACTTACAACTGATACAGTCTTACAATCCAAGCAATTGTGGGTTAAGGGTCTTGCTCAAGGACCCAACAGTGGCAGCTTGGCAGAGGTGGGATTTGAACCCTGGACCTTTTGGTCCATAGTCCACTACCTTAACCACTAGGCTACCACATGTAGCTACCAATGTAGTAATAATAAATTTCCTTTTTTTTCTCTAGTTATCACGTTTCTCACTACTCAACCAAATACTTCCATTTTTTTCATCTTAGCTAATTTTACTAGGGCACTAAAAAACTAAAGTCTCTTAATTTTGAAATCTGTATTTGTTTTCCCAGAATCTTTGTTCCTATGTATGGTGTATTGTACCATATCTAAGGGTTACGTATCTAGTAAAAGTGCAGTCAAGTCTTCATAATGTACTTTTATGATGTTTAGAAACGTTGCTCCTCTTTCAAAACCTTACCAAATTTTACAGTAATAACAATTTTACCTAATTGCGAGTGTAACATAAAATGTTTTCAGTAAAACACAAAAGGTTTTACTTAATTACAAAAATGTGGAAAAATGTTCTGGAAAGACAGCTTTTATCGTTAAACACTGATTGTTAGACTTTGGGATGCTTTTACTTCAAAATAGTTACTTCTAACTACTCACCATATGGCCATGAGGAACAGAGACGCAGTCTCATTTCCAGGTTTAAAAAGGGGGTGTGGCTAAAAAACAGGCTCTATCTATGGACAAAATGAATCCTGAAGTAATTCTGTATATTTATTTAATTGCACTGAAACCATATAAATGAAGATTTTGCATAGATCGATAGCTTCTTACTAGCTTAATTAATACCTCGTCTTTAAATAGATCATAACACAAGCAAATACCTAAGGTCCGAATACTTTTGTTTCCAGTGTAACCATTCATTTTGACAACGTCTGGCATGTGACATAAAAGCTTGCACATTCTGTTTCTAATAAAAGTACTTAATGAAATACTTTGCATGAAAAGTATAGTTCTTGTAGTCATTGTTGTGTTTTTTGCATTTATTGAAGTGCTACAAAGTAATAAATGCATTCTGTTGAAATTTCTGTTGTCTATTTTTATGACCATTTAGTGCTATTTATAGAAAGAAACATTTATTAAGGATCAAATCAAAGTCATTTATAAGATAAGTCTGTTCACCCTGCCGGGCAGGTATTTCCAGCCATACAAGACCAGACGCTTATCTCTTTGAATGGGGAGAGACCTGTATATCTGAAACTTAAAGAGAAATTAAGGTTTAAAATTCGTATTTAGAATCACTGGTATAATCTGATAAAAGTGATATAAGGTACTTGGGTTGTTATGTTCAAATAACACAGAAAAATAAGATTTTCTAAAGGGTATTCTGGCTACTGCGCATGCGCATCCCGCCACTACAAAGGGGCCGAGACCTGCTTCTGTACTACAGTCGCCCTGTTGGTTGTTACGGACTGTCCTGTTCAAATTTTAACCAGTGACCAGTCTCCTCCTCATATAACGTCTCTGATCAGATACAAACACCTTAGTAGTAATCTCAGTATTAATAATTAGTCTCCAATGGCCCTTCTAAATGTGTATTTGATATTTTCTGCTCCCATGTCTTTGTGCTTCCAGGAGTTCAACACCTCTGGTTCTTCCAACATTGACACTGGCAAGGCCGGTGGAAGTTTGGAAACCAAGTACAAGATGAGTGAGCTCGGCCTGAACATCAACCAGAAGTGGAACACGGACAACACTCTCACCACAGAGCTATCTGTGGAAGACCAGGTCAGACCGACGTCCCTCATTCATTTACAGATCTGTTTAACAGAAGAAGCATTAGTTATAATGGGCTGAAGGAATTCGCTTTTCTCAACAGCTGGCAAAGGGCTTGAAGGTGGGCGTTGACACATCGTTTGTACCAAACACAGGGTGAGTAGCTGTCTCATTATATACAGTGTATCTTAGACTTTGCAGATTTTGCATGCAACTGCAGATTTGTTGGGATTGTACAGTACTGTGCAAAAGTCTTAGGCCACAATTAGTGTTAGATTAGATATTCCATTGTTTTAGCAATTGTATTTTGACCATATATAATTTGTTTTGTATGTTTTATTACAATACAACCAGGAAATTGTATGCAGTATTAAAAACTGAAAAAAATCTGAAAATATAGTTCTACTTCTAGGTCTTGAAATGTTGCAGCCAAGAAACCACTTTTTCGGTAGGGGAACAGGGTGAAAAGGCTAAGATATGCTAAATTTCCCAAAGGCTGGAATGAAGAAGTGGATATAGCGACGAATCCAAGTTTGAAGTTGTTGACAGTATGTTATATATGGTCATTATAACGTTGCTAAATCAACAAATCTAATGATGGCTTAAGACTTTTGCACAGTACTGTATTTAACTAGTTCTGTATTAATTTTAGCGTTTTGATTTAGTGTTAGCCTTATTCTTTTGTCAGAAGTTGATAAATGTGGTTCTTGTTTGCATTAGTCTTGGATTAAATGATGCAAAATCTGTTTTAGTTAATAGGTGTATGCAAATATTTTGTAAATAATAGCAGAGAAGCTTTCCCACATGGGACTTGGGTGCAGTTTGGGTTCCTATTAGCGTGAATAAGAACTATCCTGAGTACTCAAAAAGCATTATGTGGATGCAGGTTTTAGGAGTTGGTTTTTCTGGCTGGACTGGAATGAAAACCTGCAGCCAAAACCAGCCCTGTGTGGATAAGATTGGAAACCCCCCTGGTCTAGCACACTTGAAAGAGTAGCAGATTTTTTTTCAGTGTTTCAAATATTTTATTACAAAAACTAACACAGCTGGGGCTGATAAAGATAGCTTCCTCCGTGAAGCTAAGACGAGACCGAGACCAGATTAAGATTATTTGTAAGTGTTATATTTTCTCGTAGATTAAGTACAAGCTTAAATTTGGAAGCTGTTTTATTTTTACCTGTCCATATATTAGTTGTCTTAGTTGAAAAAAAATATATGACAATGTCCACTAGGCGGTGCCCTCTCCCAATTTGTTCCTCACTCTGTTGCTGTTAATGTCTGACACTGGCACCGCAGCTCCACGACACATTACGAAATAGTCAGAGCACCGTATTATGTATGTACTTAACAAAGCTATAAGGGATAATGTAGTGTCCCGGTATTGATTAAAAAACTATGTTTCTGTACAATTATGGTACTGTTGACACGTCGTCCCATCAAAAATCCGCAACTGCCACCATCCATGTATTTTTCGCATGCAGCGGAGCGTAGATCCAGCCTGTGTAATCAGCGTCACGCCAGGCAAATGGCTCCGGCATGCCGCACGATGGCTCGCGTCTTCTGCTGCTTTCTTCCCGGTTCACCTGGCTGCACGCTGATTGATCCGGCTGCACGCTGGCACACCCCGTTACGCTCCGAGCCACTGATTACTGTTTGCCACCCGGATGGCAGCACGCCTTATCCATGACCCGTAACATCATTCCGTGCGTCATTCCAGCTCTTTCAGCAAATGTGTCTGGCAGGTTTTAAGTACTAATACCCTTCATAATAAGGATAATAACCTTACTGGATCACAGGCGTTGGTCCGAACAATTATCCCGTCTGCTACGTAGTCCTGCACGCAACGGCGGACGGACGAAAATGTACTCGTCAAGTTTTGAAAACGAACACACTGCTCAAAAAAAAAGGGAACACTCAAATAACACATCCTAGGTCTGAATGAATGAAATATTCTCATTTAATACTTTGTTCTGTACAAAGTTGAATGTGCTGACAACAAAATCACACAAAAATCATCAATGGAAATCAAATTTATTAACCAATGGAGGCCTGGATTTGGAGTCACACACAAAATTCAAGTGGAAAAACACACTACAGGCTGATCCAACTTCGATGTAATGTCCTTAAAACAAGTCAAAATGAGGCTCAGTATTGTGTGTGGCCTCCACGTGCCTGTATGACCTCCCTACAACGCCTGGGCAAGCCCCTGATGAGGTGGCAGATGGTCTCCTGCGGGATCTCCTCCCAGACCTGGAATAAAGCATCCGCCAACTCCTGGACAGTCTGTGGTGCAACGTGACGTTGGTGGATGGAGCGAGACATGATGTCCCAGATGTGCTCCTTCTGCTGGGTTGTTGCCCTCCTAAGGCCTCCTCCAGGTCTCCTGGAGTACTGGCCTGTCTCCTGGTAGCGCCTCCAGCCTCTGGACACTACGCTTGACAGACACGACATACCTTCTTGCCACAGCTCACATTGATGTGCCATCATGGATGAGGTGCACTTCCTGAGCCACTTGTGTGGGTTGTAGAGTCCGTCTCATGCTACCACGAGTGTGAAAGCACCAACAACATTCAAAAGTGACCAAAACATCAGTCATAGGTAAAAAGATGGTGACAGAACAGTTCATCCTGCTCGTAGCAGAGAACAAGACCTGTGGCAAGCAACACGCTGACTATAAAAACGCGGGTATTTAAAAAAAAAATATATATATATATATATATATATATAGCCGAAAGGCTGGGAATTCTGGCAGTGACTTTATGGAACCGTTGTCGTGTTTGTTAAAGTGCATTCTAGTCTGTTCATTTACATTTACATTTAGCAGACGCCCTTATTTAGAGCGACTTATAATTGGTACAATCTTACAATCCAAGCAATTGTGGGTTAAGGGTTTTGCTCAAGGACCCAACAGTGGCAGAGGTGGGATTTGAACCCTGGACCTTCTGGTCCAGAGTCCAGTACCTTAACCGCTAGACTACCACAGTCCCACATGCACACAATGTTCTTGAATAAGTCAGTGAAACTCTCCATATAGTTGTCTCTTCAGTAAAATGGGGTGAACCCAATATGAACGTTGTTTAGTTGCAAACTTAAACGATAAAAGACAATTTTCATCATCACTACTGCTACTGCTCGAGGAATCCATTTCTTCCTCTTGGGTCGCCTTCCCGCGTTTTTAGAGAGTTTAGACAAAAACGGATCTGACTTGGTGTGAAGGTACCACTACGTTAAAAATCGCATCCAATTTATTAATCCATAAAATCGTACTCTGTGTGAAAAGGCCCTAACGCTGTGTTTTCTCACTGTGTGCATGCTGATATTTAGCACTGTAAGCAGCTTGGCTTTGTGCTTCTCATTTCTTGAGCATTTCTCCTCACCACAGGAAGAAGAGTGGCAAGCTGAAGACTGGCTACAAGCGGGACTACGTCAACCTGTCCTGTGACGTTGACTTCGAGGGCCCAGTCGTACACTCGGCGGCTGTTTTGGGCTATATGGGTTGGCTGGCTGGGTATCAAGTTGCCTTTGACACGGCCAAGTCCAAACTGGTGCAGAACAACTTCGCTCTGGGCTACAAGGCTGGTGACTTTCAGCTTCACACCAATGTGTGAGTATGATAGAGGACAAGTACCAGTGGTACCTCGGTTCTCGGCGTTAATTGTTTCCAGACGGCAATGCCTACCAAATGTTTTCTATAAGGAATAATGTAAATTGAATGAATCCGTTCCAGACCCCCAGAAAATCCACCCTGTATAAGGTGTTATATGCGTTAAAGGAGTTGTATTGTACAGGTGCTCCCTGATCTATGATGGGATATGTTCTGACAAATCCATCACAAGAGCTGAAGAGTTTAATATATATTATACTATACTCTATCATAGCGGAGCTGACTTTACTGTTTACAACCTACAGTTGACCAAAATCATTAACACAAAGCTTATTTTGTAATGAAGTGTTGACAAATCTCATGTAATTTAGTGAGTAATGGATTGAAAGTGAAAAGTAAAAGCAAAACACTTACTCTGTTGCTGAACTCATGGCGCTAGGATAGCTGCTAATGTAACTGCTCAGCCTGAAAGTGATCCAGAGGACTCGGTCCTTTCTAGGACGAACAATTCTAGTCAAAATGCGTCGAGAACCGAAGTTCCAAGTTGGTCAAGAACCGAGATACCACTGTATATGACTCCAAGACAATGACATAGAAAGAGAATTGTTGGAGTTTTTTAATGGCACACAAATAGATACAGTGTGTGAATATTTTTTTTGGCTTAGGAATGACGGAACCGAGTTTGGAGGCTCTGTGTATCAGAAAGTGAATGATCAGCTGGAGACCGCAGTCACTCTGGCCTGGACTGCCGGCAGCAACAATACACGCTTTGGTGTCGCTGCCAAGTACAAGCTTGACAATGACGCTTCTTTATCTGTGAGTGCTCCCTTGGGTTTTTTTTATCACGTTTCTCTGTTAACTTGTAGTTTCACACCAGGATATGCAAATATTTAAGGGATGTTATCAAAATATGAATGTTCTTCTAAGATTATTTTACTGTCCTCATGACAGGACTACTATAGAGTCATTCTGCCGAATGGGTGCCATTTGCTTGTTTTAACTCTTGGTTTTTTTGGTTTTCACACTTATTTAACTGTTCCTAAGGAGTACTGGTCAAGGCAACTTTATTTTAGTTGTACTTTGTTTCTTGTATTACTCTCCTGTTAGCCTACTCTTTAGATGACAGCACAGGATTAGCAAATGCATAAAATGTAACCACATGACATCCATACCAATAGCGGTAGGTTTAATTTATAATAAACAAATAACAGTAAGTTGAGAGTTATAGTCACAATACCATCAAATATACAGACCAAAATAAGAGACAACTTACTTTTGGTCTTCCCATGGTTTTCAGAAGGTCTGGATACAATGTCCGATTGAACATGTGACTTATGGTTTGATCCATAGTTTCCAGAAGTGGGAATATGTCAGGGTAACAGGACTGAGTGAACACCTGGGAAGTAAAGTATGTATTTAAAAGTAAAATACAATGCAAAAAAAAGATATCTGAAGGAATTTAATCTTTATATTTCATTGTAAAGTGTTGTGTTGGATACCAGGGATAGATAACAAATGTTTCAGTGGTCTAGGTAGTTTTTATTTTAAATTATATACATAAAATTTGCTATTGGATCACTGTGCAGGACACTTTGCTTAATGATCAAATATTTTTTACAGTTAACTATATTAATTATTTATACATGTAATATCCTGGGGACGGTAATGGCGCCCATTTGGTGGAATTGCTTTATATTCGAATGACCACTGTCACCATCCACTAATTAAGCAGTGTTAAGTATCCTAATAGGATTTTGGCTCAAAGCTATTTTTAAATCACCTTACATTCCTGTATATTCTAGGAAACGAAGAATCTGTTGGCCATCTGTTAAGGAACAAAGCCTATGTTTATGCAAACGTACACAGACTTTAACGCCCAGTTTCCCAAGGTGTGCCTTAAGATTGCCTTAGTTGGGAAAGAGATTCTTAATGTGGTCCTCACTCTACCAGTTCACAGTGGTCTTTGGGCCGTGACACTTTTGAAAAATTCACCACTGGTTCATAACCCACCTCTGGCGAGCTCAAGTTGTAGAGCTGTACGGTTTCCCTACATCCAGATGTATTATTTCCTGGCACATAAAGTCACGTCCGTCTCTGTTTCCATCTCGCCGGAGGCTCCCGAGTCTCTGAGTTCTCTGTGTCATTGTGTTACTGTTACATCATTAAAATGATGTGGGCTTTGAATATACAAGAACTAGGTAGGGATTTTCCGTGAAAATATGGAAATGAAAAATATGAAGTGAAGTAAATGAAGTGGTTACTGTCACCTCACAGCTCCAGAGAACCCTGCTTCGATTTCCTGCCTGGACTTTGTCTGTGTTGAATTTGCATGTTCTCCCCATGTCCTATTTCAGCTTCCTCCCACATTACCTATGACATGCCCATCCCCAACTTAAATTTATACTGCGTAACAGCATTCATTTGCCCTGCTGCCCCACCCCCCACAGCAACTCCATGCCCCCTTCTTTGGGAACCACTGTTCTAAAGTGTCAGGATGTGTATGTGTCTATGTACGTTCCCTACAATGGATTGGCACCCTATCCAGGGTTGGTTCCCATCTTGCACCCTGTGCTGTCAGTTAGCCCTGAAATGGATTAAGAAAAGGCATGAATGAAATCCTTTTTGAATGTCATGAACATTCGATAAGTACTGAGGTGACTGTAGGCCTTCTGAGATGATGATAAACATCTACAAAAGTGTCATAAAGGCAAAAAGGTCTCACTCTGAAACATCTGAGTTTACCACCCACCTTGGTGCGAAGTCATTTTTAGAGTAACTTTAGTCAATTCCATTGTAAACCTATGATGAGTTAGTGTTGTGAAATAATATGGGTTTTCACATTACTGGTTTCTCCGATTACAAGCGTATGACGGGGAAACCCCCTGTTAAAGCAATTCGACAGGCAAAAACTCGACGTTTTCCCGTATCTAATGTCAGATTGTAGATTTTTTCTTCAAGGCTGCAAATAGAATATATACGGATGGTAAGGTTCATCATTTAAATAGCTGGAGAAAAACTGGAACTTTCTTTTGGCAAACAAGTGAGCAGGTAAACTGTTCATGAAAGTATTTTTACGATATTTCATTGATTTTAGATTATCCTCCCTCTCTGGAGCGAAAAGTCACAGTTCAGTTTGAGGGCAATTCTAGGTTCAGAGCTCTAGGGGTGCTGAGCCCACCCAATTTTGCACCATCATTCCGACACTTGTGACGGAAGAACATCTGACTTTTTGGTTATAGGGGAAATACTGTGACTGGAATGACATGATCCAATTTGAGAAAACATGATTTGGTTTCATACCATTTCCGAGGTGAGGGGGGACTGCTGTGTAGTTGTTAAAATATATATATATATATATATATATATATATATATATAAAAATTATATAAATATGTCATTTAATTATATATATGTTGCAGTACTAAATCTTATGCCAGAGTTAAAGTGAAATAAATATCTTGTCATTTAATTCTCAAACTGAACACTCAGGGAATAACTTAAAGATGCTCTGTCATCTACTTGCCTCCTAGTTTGTAGATCGTATAAACTAGTGGCATGCAGTCGGGCCTTTCTAACCCTTCAGAGAAGGGGTAACAAACAGGTGTGTGTAAAATATTATATAAATCATTATTTCATGATTATAAATCAAATCAAAAACATCTACCAAGTGAGTCTATTAACAGATGGAGAAGAAGTCTGACCAATCAGATTTATGATTTCACTATGAGGCCTGACCCATAGGCTAACCCCTTCTCGGTATTTGTCATTCATAAATAATAGACTGCCTGGCCAAAAGAAGGTCACCACCTGGGTTTAACTAAGCAAATAGGTAAGAGCCACCCATCAGATAATTACTGCATTGGTGATTATGCTTCAGCTGGCAACAAGTTCTTTAACCCTAACTGATGCACTGAGTAGCTTCTCATTTGTTAAACCACCATGTCTAAAGACACATCCTGTGGTCGTGGAAAAGATGTTAATCTGTTTCAGAAGGGCCAAATTATTGGCATGCGTCAAGTAGAGAAAACATCTAATCAGATTGCTGAAACTAGTCAAATCGGTTTAAGAACTGTCCAACGCATTATTAAACAGTGGAAGGACAGTGGGGAAACATCTTCTTCGAATAAGGAATGTGGTCGGAAAAAGATCTTGAATGACTGTGATCGGCTATCACTTAAACGTTTGGTGAAATCAAATCGTAGAAAAACAACAGTAGAACTCAGGGATATGTTTAATAGCGAAAGTAAGAGCATTTCCGCACGCACAGTGAATAGGGAGCTCAAGGGGTTGGAACTTCACCGCTGTGTAGCCTTAAGAAAACCACTTGTCAGTGAGGCTAACCGGCAAAACTGACTTCAATGTGCTAGGGAGCATAAAGATTGGAGCAAAGGAAGAAGGTCAGGGTCAAGTCAAGTCAAGTCAGATTTATTTATATAGCGCTTTTTACAATGGAGCATTGTCTCAAAGCAACTTTACAAGTTTAGATTATCTCCTAATAACTACGTCCAATCTCAAATTGAGCAAGCCTAGGGCGACAGTGGCAAGGAAAAACTCCCTAGTTCTAGGAAGAAACCTTGGGAGGACCAAGACTCAAAAAGGGAACCCAACCTCCTTGGGCGGCGTAGATGATTAAATTAAGAGCAACTAAAAGTCATGAGTCAAAGTTGAATAGAATGTGAAGTATGCACATAGACATTAAGTGGCCAAGGTTATGATGATAAATCTAGAGCGAAACTAAAGTCATGGAGTCATGGTCGAATAAAATGTGAATTATGCACAGTGGAGCTCCATCAGATGTACATCATGTGTGGGGCCGGAACTGCCGGAACACAGCTCGGATAAGAATAGAGGCAGCTGAAGTGGTGCACCCATCATGCCTAGTGCCTACCATGCAAGCCTGTGGGGACAGTGCTGTGACCTGGGGTTGCTGCAGCTGGGCAGGTCTAGGTTCAGTAATGTTATGTGCCCAAAGAATGAGGTCAGCTGACTACCTGAGTATACTGAACGACCAGGTAATCTTCCCTGATGGCACGGGCATATTCCAAGTTGACAATGCCAGGATTCATCAGCGTCAAATTGTGAAAGAGTGGTTCTGGAGCATGAGCCATCATTTCCACACATGGATTGGCCACCGCAGAGTTCAGACCTGAACCCCATTGAGAATCTTTGGGATGTGCTGGAGAAGACTTTGTGTAGTGGAACAAATCTACCATTATCAATACAAGATCTTGGGGGGGAAAATGAATGCAACTCTGGACAGAAATAAATGTTGTGATATTGTAGAAGTTTGTGGAAATGATGCCACAGTGAATGCGTGCTGTAATACAAGCTAAAGGCGGCCCGACGAAATATTAGTGACCTTTTTTTTGGCCAGACAGTGTAATTTATATCATCATAAATGTCATAGGGGCACTTTGTAGCTAGTGGTTAAGATACGGACTATGACCAGAGTTTCTGGGGTTCACCTCCGCCAAGATGCCACCATTGGGTCCATGAGCAAGGTCTAAAACCGCAGTTTCTTGGATGGCAAGATGTATCAGTTGTTGTGAAGAGGGGTATACGAAGTTGTGGTATAAGAAGTGGGTTCATGCCGCTGGGCAACCCTATCTATGAAACATGCTGATCCCTTGTTCTTCAGAATCCTTTAAGTGGCTCTGATAAGGAAAACCTAATAAACCTCGGCTTATGTTTTTCTGCAGAACACACACAACTGATCGCTGGGAGGCTTGCCCGGCATACATTTTTTACACATTCCTGCCGAAACGGCCCCAAGGGAGCGGAAAAGGAGCTATGGAGAGTTCCCGCGGAAAACCGGTGGCGAGAACGTGTGCGATGGGGTGAGAGAGCCGAAGCGCAGCAGCCGACCCGGCCGAGTATGGTGATCGTGAGGGCGGCCGAGCGTGGGGACGAAGAACCGGGGTGGCACCGCGCCGGAGGCGGTGCGGAACAATAAAGAAAGCGAGACCAGGGAGACTGTGGAAAAAGGGGAGCGAGGCCGGGAGAGAAAGTGAACAATGCAAGCCTGATTGGAGTTGGTTTACATCCAAACTCTGCGACCAGGTAATGCTGGCTTTGTGATTAAACAGATTTGCATTGTACACTCAATTTCCATACTCCTTAGCAAGCAAGTTTAGTGTTCAAGTCTTAACTGTTCCATTCCTCCTCGCGTGTATTTAGGGGTGAAGTGCCGCTCTCGGCCACTCCTCGACGGCAAGAAACTTCAACACTGGGGACCACAGGTGGACTGGGTTTGAAATCGAAGCGTAGGTGACCTCTTGACGTGAAAAAAGGGGAGGAAAAAGAGGGCCACCATATCCAGTAGTACTTAATCTCCACTTTTTCAGGCCCCGGGTACACAAGCATTACCCGACTCGTCACTGGATAGATGGATTACTGTGAATGGAAATCCGTGCTCCTAGCGAGGCAAACTCGATGGTCATCTCGACTGACCCACCACAGTAAACACTCTTCATGATAAATTGTTTGAGGACTGTGTATGTTCATGGTACCTGCAATACGTGATAAAATTAAGTTATTTAAAGCAGCTGCATTTTGAGTAGATTTCACACTAGTGTTTGTATAGGACTAACAATGTGTCTGTTGGGTCTCGGTCACGTTGCATAATTTATATCGCAAGTAAAGCATAATCTTGGCTAGTCGTCTTTGGGGAGTTTTCCATATGAAAACGTCGCACGGACGTACTGCAAGTACTTTTTTTTAAAAACCGTGATTACTGGAGCTTCAACAGTAAAACTGAAGTCATCCTGCACAGACTTGGTCAGGAATTTACATCGTACATAATCGGCCTACACAAGGACTTAACTAGAGATCGGCCCCTGAGACAAGAAAACACACAACAAAAACCACCGCTGTCACTAACATTAACTCACAATTCAGGTTCAGTGTTCGATTTCAGTTGCGCTCCAGTGCTACTGCTTGTCACGGAATAGTCTCTTCCTATAGCGCAATACGAGTAAGGGAGCAGTGATGGTGTTTATTTCGGTTCAGCCAGTCTCAGCGTTCTAGTTCTTCACAAACGAATATAGGAGCAGAGGAAACAAGGAATTTAATAAGGCATTACCTCACTGAATGTGGAACTGGACAAAGTGCAGAGCCAGACACCAGGCAGTAACTGCTGCTATCTTTCTTCAGCAGTGAAGAAGTTTCAATTAAAAGAAAAGTGCAACAAGAATTATCTGTATGCTGTCATTTATAATTCTTAGACAGGAAAAAAAAAATCTGATTCGGCCAGTCGTGTTATAATCGGGCCAAGAAAATTGCAATTGTTGCATCTCTGAACTTAATACTAATAATATCATTGGAAGGACTTCATTGAGTTGACCAGACAGCAACCAACCACAACAGCAAAAAAGCATGGAAGAAATATTTAATAACATTAACGCAGAGTCACTACTTAACATCCTGTCACTAAGTCAGAAACTTGAATGTGACTGCCACCTAGGTAACAGATGCAACTGTCCAGTGCTGCTATGAACCATAGCTGGACAACCAAGCTGCCTCATGACCGTTCCTGCCATTGAAATAGCCTAAAAGCAGTCATGCCAGCCTAACTCCAGGTATGCACCACTTAACGCCCATTCGTTTGAACTGCTGAGATCTTAAAGAATTATAATAGGAATTGTGTGTGTGTATATATGTAAAATACTGCAGTGCTGAGAATGATCCACCACCCAAATAGTAGCTGATCTGTGGTGGTCTTGTGGGGGTTCTGACCATTAGAGAATAGAGTAAAGGGGACTAACAAGTTTGTAGAGAAACAGATGGACTACAGTCTATAATTGTAGAACTACAAAGTGCTTCTATGGTAAGTGGAACTGATAAAATGGATAATGAGTGTTGAAACAGGGAGATGTGCCTAATAGTGATCTGTAGTTCTATTGCTATGGGTATTGTAGTTTTTTTAGTCTTTAAGTGAAATTAGGGAAAAATAGCTTTAGTTGATTGCATGGAAATTAATGTATTTGGAAATTAGAGAGTTTTTAGAATGACCTCGGAGTAGTTTTAGTCGGACGAAAGCGAAAGGAGCCAGAATGGTAAAAGTACAGTATAGGTTCATGGAGGTCCTGATAACCATCTAACCAACATGGTACCAGCGCTCCTTTCTTTTTCTCATCTAAGTTATTTTCTCTTTTACTTGCACACGCTTGAGGAATCGGAGGGGGTAAAGACCTGCATTAAAAATGAAACGGTTTTATTTTTTCATGGAAGGAAACATCTGGACTTTGTGAACATGTTTCAAAACTATGCAAGTCATCTTGTAAAAACTTGACTAGTTAGAGCATACAAAATCAAGGTAAACCCAACATGGAACGTTCGACACTTGGGGCGGGAGAACATTTTAAAAAATGAAATTAGGTAATATTCCGTAGCATGTATCATTCAAAGAGTTCAATTAAAAAACTGAACAATGGACCCATGCTTTCTGCTTAGCCAACCAGTATCACTTCAGAATCCTCGACTGTCCCTAGATTTGGTGGTAGTTTCACAGAAGATTCACCTTGGCCACCACTTGTTTGCAACAGTGGTGAAAACTCGCGTTCCCACGCTATAGTACCCTAGCTCCTTGCTAGTCTTTCACGTGAGAGCGCTCTGGGAGAATCCTTCCCGGGACATTTCATCAATAAAACATTGCATTACATGACTTTTCTCCAGAAGTGTTAGAGGCAGCAACTCGGCCTCCAGCCAAAGTGAGTGATGTTTTTTGAGATTTCGGAACAATAACTGGTTCAACTCCTTGCTCATGTGCCTTTTGCCAGAAACGGCGACGCTGGTGTTCTGTAGCACAAACTTGGTAATCTCCTCGTGCTCCAGGTTGCTGATGACGACGTAGATGGCATTCAAGTATTCGTTGTTTTCTTGCCTCAGAATGAGACCGAGCACCGTGTCCAACAGCTCATTGGGCATGTGCTCCATCTCATCAAAGACGAACAGGGGAATCTTCTCCTCTTCTTCAGCCCGAGCGACCATCTCGGAAACCTGAGAGGTCAGAGCTTGGCTGCAGAGTGGGACGTCCCCTTCCGTGGGACAGTGGTGAAGCACAAAGTACTGCATGACCAGTTGATCTCCCACGACAGATCGGAAGTGCTGAGCCAGGAGCCTTCCTAAGTGACTCTTTCCTACGCCGGTAGGGCCGAGAAGAGACACGACCAGGGGCTTACTGTGGACGTAGGTGGACAAGTAGTCTTTTAAATGTTCCAAGAGGCCCTCAGTCGCCTCCTGCTGTCCGAACACCTCCCGTTTGAGGGTTTTCTCGAGGCCTTCCAGATCATACTTGAGCACGTGGTCGTCCAAGTTCTCGAAGGCATTGTAAACCTGTAAAAAGACAATGACGCTCAGCAGGACCAGGCAGTGCTTGGCTCGGCTGCGCTCCTGGTGGGCACGACTCTGCGGTGATGTTGGGGAACAGCACACGCGCTTTCTTTTTTCGTTTCTTCCTGGTCACGTTGGTGTTGCAGTTGCTGTCGGTCATGTCAAACGTGAAGATCTTCGGGCTGATGGAACGATGAGCGCTTAACTGACCTCCCGAAGCTGCCCATTCCATGCGCCGCTTGTTTATCGTTTGGTACTTCTGACGAATTCGTACCACAGCTCGCACAGTGGCTGACACTCTGGAGAACGTCAGCCTCCCATTTTCGTTCCTCTTCTCCATTTCGTCGTTCGACTGTTGGTCAGAAGACATTTGGTCTTCCATCTGTAAAAACAAGTGTGTGCTGTCAGTGAGGGCGTTTACATGTACTTAATCCGATAACTGCAGAAAATCAGATATTGTCAGTCAGATCAACGAGGACATATGCACTTGAGTAATCAGATAATGGGATTGACATGCCTCAGGCAATAATCGGATTTCTGCTTTGCAATTAGCAAATAATCTCACGAAGACGTGATGTCAATTTTTAATTGATGTCAAACTTCAATTTTTAATATTAAATCATCAAATTCTTCATTTTCTTGGGGTTCTATACAAATAAGCCCAAAAGAGCAAAACCTCTAAGAATAAGCAGACCTGACAACCATGTTTTTTTTCTGCTACAAGCTCTGTGCACATGCACAGACTGTCAAATCTGTTTGAAATCGGGTAACCTGTATACATGCACTGAGAAATCCAATTACTGGCATAAAATCCAGCTCTCTTTATCGGATTTCTAGATTGGAGCATGCTGTATACATGACCACATGAATAATGTGCATGTAAACCCCCTCACTATAAAGAGCTAAAATGGTGACTTGCCATTTGGTGTCTTACTAGTCCAAAGTTTTTGCCCATTGGCAGTTCCTGTTTGACATTGACATTGAAAAGAGGGATTTAGTGTTATGTCACCAGCTTAAATTACTGCACACCCATAGCATTATGGCTTAATCCATGGCTAATTACCAATAGCACCTAAGAGAAAATCCCAAAACCTTGTACAAAGCACACAATGAAAACTAGGTACTTTATCTCTAAGAACAAACTTGGAGTCATCATTGGCCTTACTTTACAGCAACCTCTCTACTGTGTTAAAAATGTAGTGATTTGGTGGCCTAACGGTTAAGGAATTGGACTAAAGTCCAGGGTTTAAATCCCACCTCTGCCAAGCTTCCACTGTTGGGTCCTTGAGGAAGACCCTTAACCTACAATTGCTTGGATTGTAAGATAGTACCAGTTGTAAGTCAAACTGGATGAGTGTCTACTAAATGACTAAATCTAAAAATGTTATTGGTGAAAACTGAAAAGTTTGTCTTTAAAAAAAAAGCTGTCCAATTCCGTCCAGATTGGCCACGTCTGTGTTTTTCTCCCTCCTCCCCTGAGGTAAAAATTACAGGCAGAATTACCTACTAGATTTTCATCAGCTCTAACCATTTTACTGCTTTTCACTATTTTTGCTGCTTTTCAGACTGTGGTGACCTGGTGGTTAAGGTACTGGACCAGAAGGTAAAGTACCAGAAGGTCCCGTTCAAATCCCAATTCAGCCACTGTTTGGCCCTTGAGCAAGGACCTTAACCCACGATTGCTTGGATTGTAAGGATGTCTGCTAAATGACTACATGGAAGTGGAAATCTAACACGTGAATGAAATGAATTATTTAACTGGGTGTCAGGGGAAAAACTATTCTCACGCCAATCTAAGAACCAGAGAAGCCAGCCGAGGCCGATTTTAACACCATGTACGAGTATAAAGATTACTTAATGTTTAAATATGCACATGTATATTTCGTTTCTGTGAATAATGACAAGTTTTTCCAGTTACGAGTAACACAAACATCCAGGTTTATGGACAATACAACCCGTTAGAAACTCATCCAATCCGAACAGGGCCAAACATGAAAAAAACGCATCTGCGTTCAGAAACATCGGTCACAAGTCAAAGCTTGCAGGCAGGGATCGCAAAACACCGTATTACAAGAACAACAATGCAGTCCCAGAACAGATCGAGCATCTCTATAAGCCAGGCTTAACGTAAATCTCTACGTTGTAAGTTTTACAAAGATGGATGTCATGGTGGGGCTGCCAAAAGCGGAAACCTTTTGTATCTAAAGGCCAATGCACCTAGACCTACTGCCTGGAGCGGTGAAAATAGCACTGTGGTCTGATGACTTAATCTCTGGATGGACTTGTGTTCAAAGGCTTCGACTCACTACTGGCAACTACTAAATTACAGTGGATCCATAATGGTACGGGCAGATGGAGTGGAAATTGCCGGGTCTGGTGGTTGTTTTGCATGGTTGTATAACAGCAAGCAAATGAGTCAATGCTGGTTTCTGCATCGCCAGGATTAAACAACACTGAAAGATTGTGGAGTATGGAGTTCTGGAGAGCACTGCTAAGCAGATATTCAGCTCATTAGCCCCTTAAAGATAAGGAAGGTTGTAGTCTTCAGGAATGGCCCAAAATTCCACCACAACCCATTCAGAACTTGTGGGACAACATTCTAAAGCTTTTATGAAGGTGGGGTGACCCTAGTATCAATTAGCATGAACCAAAGCACCTGTTTTGCTCCTTCTCAGTGGTGGCTCTGGAGGAGGAGCCAGCAGGGGCCAGTGCTCTGTGAGAACACTGTGAGGCCCCTCTACATGAGGAGGGCGTTACCTCACTCTTGGCGACAA
Organism: Ancistrus triradiatus; assembly: GCA_025084515.1. Taxonomy (NCBI): domain Eukaryota; kingdom Metazoa; phylum Chordata; class Actinopteri; order Siluriformes; family Loricariidae; genus Ancistrus; species Ancistrus triradiatus. The sequence goes on from JAJAGP010001753.1 coordinate 160,094, forward strand.
TGCAGGTGTAGGTAGAAGTAACTGACTCCTCACATAGCCACTGGCCAACCCATTCAAATGGACTAGAACCGCCACTCCCACATTGAGCCTAGGGCGACAGCGAAACGGAAAAACACAGGGGCCAGAGGTTTCCTTGGGTGGCTTAGATGATATGTGTAAGAATTAAGTTACCTAATTAATACGTTTATAGTAATAGCTTAAATAAACAGAAGCTAAATGAAAAAAAATATATATTGAATAAAATAACGTAAAAATGTGCACATTATTTAGTCCTGTACCAAATCGCAAATCCATCACAAGTTGAATTTATCATAAACTGATGAGTTTCATGTATACTGTATATCATAGTGTAGATGATATCAACATGATTAAAACACTGAAATGAAACTACAGTTGGGCAAAAATCATTAAAACAAATCTTATTTTATAAAAGTACTGAATAAGTCATGTATTTTTTTGAATAATGTATTGAAAGTGATAAACAATTCACTGCATTTCCCAGCACTCATCTCTCCCGCCATGTGGGTGCCTACATCACGCACTGCTGAGTTCCTAGTTTGGCACGGGAGAGTGCAGGAGAATATCATACTATGCATCGCTTGCTCAGGGGGAAAAAAAACGAAATTCTAATTTCAGAACACAGTTTCTGCTGAATGTGCATTATCGGATTTCCATCGTGAAGTCAAAATAAATAATAGGGAGTACCTATATAGTAGGCACAGTAAAAATCTGGCAACTTAACTCATTCATTCGACTTTGGATCAGCACCGATGACCATCAAGAAGCAAGGCTATATTGACACTCATCAGAGACATTTGGGGAGGCCATGCAAACTCGAGGTCGGGATCACGTAAAGATCGCAAATATCTGGAACTGTGCATCGCCCATCATGGCTTTGTTGGCAACGTTTTTATTCAAGACAAATGAAGGCACCAGTTTAGTTTTTTTTCCCCCTGAAATTAGTCCTTAGCACTGAGGAACGAAAGAAGTGAGACACAAAAAGGAAACCGTTACTGCCAAAAAACGGGAATCTGGAAATAACTTTGTAGCCCAGTAAGAATGTGTGTTGATTATTTTTAGTCGACCTAACTTGACTCCATTCAGCTCTGCTTAAGTATTTACCTGGCTTGCAGCTAGAAGCAGGCCTGTATAGACAGGCAGTGTGAAGTGCGTGTGCGGGAAAGAGAATGCAAATCGTATTCACCTGAAAAGCTGTTAACAGAAAGCCCTTGCTTGTTCCGAGCTACTATATCAATAAAGCCGGTTACACCGGTTATCAGCGCTGTAGGTAGCCTAGAGCGCGTCAAAAAACTGCCCTTTTCCATTTATAAGCGCTGTGACGCACCAACGAATGGAAGCGGACCACGTTTGGACTGGAGGAATCCGCGAGCAAAAGGCTCGAGCACTTGTGGATCGCTGCTATCCCTCGCCAGGTTCCCATCTCGACTCCATTCCCCATCAACAGGCTCACTATGCGAGAACGAGAAAGTTGGTTTCCTTCCTGGAAATCCGGTCACGTATCAGCACAGCCCTCTCTGCACAGCTACACGAGCGCAATCAGCTGCACGTAGCGTTGCGTTCACGGTACCAAATCCACCTGGACGTGCCCGCCGCGCTGTGGTATTACCTCCCACGTAATCACGTATTAGTGCTTGGCAGACAAGCTGTTTGACTCAGCCCAGGTTGAAACGGGAAGTGGAGGTAGTAAAAGTTGAGGCTTGCAAGAATTTGGCGGCTACCACAAGGATGTGAGCTTCAGCAGCAAGGAAAGTTGAGCGCTCCAGGCTCTGCACAAACGCGCCATCACACGCGACTTACCTTTCACGGATCGCTGAGCCACGAGTTCGGTGAGATCTCAAGTTCTTGGCTGCTTGTGCAGCATGGTGAAGAGGAGCGAAGACGGTGGTGGTACTTCTCTGACCACCGTTCACTCGCCGCACGAACAAGCAGAAGTTCGGGACTCCTCCCATCTGTTCATCTTCTCGAACGCCCCTCCCGCTTCCTCTTTCACAGCTGTGCACATGCATGAACTGAAAAACTAGCCAAAACTAACAATGCAGCGCTCGGCCATATCAGCTGGATATGGGAGGAACACTCCCAACTCTTCACTTTGCTGGAAAAAGGGTCTGCAAAAAAGGTTTCGATCCGTTGCATGTACAGTATTCATTTAAAAGCAAGGCTTGAGCCCAGGAAAAAAGATACTGTGAAATTTGACAGTAGAACCATGAAGTGGCCAAATTACCATCAAAACGTCATAGTAGAACTGTGAAATAATTCATGGTCACTTCACAGTCAACCAAGTTTACACTTGTACTAGGAAATTTGACAGTAGAACCATGATGTGGCCAAAATTGCCATCAAAATTCATAT